>JAWHQI010001554.1:0-68879 GCA_033032865.1 Dactylorhiza incarnata | reverse complement strand
TTCATTTCTCAGCTCCCTGCGCACGTTTTTCTATCCTTCCTGTTACCCAAATTACGCTGATGCTCTCCCATCATTGAGAATTCACTCCCAACTTTCACGGAGTCAACGGCAAAAGTTTCCTTGTCCACAGATTCATCAGTAATATGAATTACTGAGCTTTGAAAAACGATTTGTTTCCCTAGCATCCTTGCTAGTATTACGGTTGCGGTTCCTTCTTCCTCGCCTCTGAACAAGGAGCCACGGTCCATAGGTCTCTGAGCTACCTGAAATCACGGGCTAGTCAGAATATCTGACACCTCCGGCGAAACGAATGGCTGCGGTCTGGGCATTCGCTTGTTGAGAGGAGTTTGACTGTGAATCATTTGTGCCCTGGCTACCAGGAGCCCTTGATTGACATAATTCCGATCTATGTCCCACAATCCAAACAGACAGTGTGCAGTCCTTCATATTCAACTCGTATGACATCATACCCAAGACTCACCTTAGACACCAAAGTATACTTCACCCCGGTCCACCTCTACACAAACACGGGCAAAACGGGCTTTGGTAGCCATGGACGTTGTGTAGTCGATCCGTACCAATAAACTGAGCTGCTTCAAGAAGCAAATCATCATGAAAATCTTCCAAGGGGCATTCCGGAAAATGAATCCAAACCGCGGTCGAGGGAATCACTGCATGGGAGGCCGGGTCTCCACCTTTGAACCGTCAAATAGTGATCCATGATTTCCATGCCAGTCATAACCTTGATTCGATCATCGGTATTAGCAAATTGAACGGCATAGAAACCGTCCCCAGATCAATCAGGTAAAATTCCTCCATGAACTTCCACAAATTGCTTACTCGTTCTACTCAGACATTCTAGTAAACCGTCTTCCCCAGTCACTTGATTCTGAGAGTTTGCTTCCATGGTTCACGAAGAGTTTTCTTCATCTCCTTCGTCACCTTCACCATTGGAATTGGAAGACCATAACCCATATTGGCATCATCTTCATCCGAGTCCCAGTCTTCTACCATAGAATCCTTCAGAGAATCGTCACCGGTCAGTTTATCGCCCATAAGAGTATCCTTAAAGGATCTCCCTTTATCACCGGCGTCGTCATTTGCCTTCACTTTCTTAGTACTTCGCTCCAGTTCGTCGGTTTCTTCGGGTGAACGGCGAGGAGTTTCGCTCGTCATTTCTTGTAGTCTTACTATTAGTACAGTTTATGTGAGATTATTGTCTAATCTCCTAGAGCACGAATTCTAAAGCTATTGCTGATAAAATTCCAATGATGAAAGACCCACGGGGCGGTTTCGAATTTCCTTAATACTTTGTGAAAACAAGGAGAATAGATCTATTTGGGGTAAATAATCAAACCCTAGAATTCAGAATCTACAATCTAACATCAGTTATCCATAACCCATAAAGAAAACTAAGTCAACATAATCAATGGATTCACAATTCTGATAGAAAACAAGATTACAAGAAGAAAAGTTCAGAAACTCCCCTTGACCTCTTGAATCTTCAAGTTTGATTCTCCAAAAGATGATGAATACAATGTTGGAAAGTGTTTCAATTTCTTGTTCTTCATCTCTGAATCGATGAAGAAAGCGAGAGAGATAAGTAATACGTTGAGCTATACACCAACCCGCTGAATCGTGCTGTCGGATGGCACTGGGTCTATGCGCTACGCGGCGAACCAGCGTGGTCGCTTGCCTTTCTTCATGTGAGAAATGAATGGAATGCTCCCAGAACGGGGTGAAGTTATTTCCTCTCATCTCAATCAATGCTTTCGGGAAGCAGATCTAACAAAAAGGCATTATGGGCATGCCCTTGCTCCTAGTACTACTCCTTCAACCGAAAGAAGGGGCACCTTACGATTAGCTCTCAGCTTCAAGTCTCTTTTGTCCAGTTTGTACGCAGCTCACCTCCTACTTGACGAACTAAACGAGTCTTTCGACCCAACCATCGGATATATATCCTCCCTTTATGCAACTCACCATCGTAGTTAGCTTAACAGCTCTAGAGCTACGAACAGCATAGATAAAGATTCTATTTCTTATACAAGCAGGTCCATCCGCTTGCTGCTAGTCAGCATTGGGCCTATTCTATCATTATAGGATATAGACCCTCGGAGGGGAGAGAAGAGTCCAGTGTCGATGCCAAGCTTAGTCACTTCTATCATTCGTAGCTACTTTGTACTACGCTTTTTGACTTCTCAGCTTCTTTGTCTGTTATCGATAGTAAGGAGGCTGCTTCTCATTTGAAGTGATCTCTCTGAAGCAATTTACTCTTTATTCGGACATCACAGTTGGGCTTGTACTGAACAAGCAAGCAATGCAATTCGTTCCTTCGCTAGGCGAAAAGAAACCCAGTGACGTCTATTTCCATTCTCATTCTGTAAGCGCGTCCCTCGTCTTGAGAGATGAGCACGGATGCTTTCTTTATCACCAGGTGGAGATGAAGACTATATGTTAGCGATGTCAGCGGCAGGATCTTTCTGCGTCCCAGAGGATGAAGGAGCAGAAGGGAGTGGGACCGGGGGCGGTGATACATTAGTTCGAGCCTCCGGACTCGAAGAGGACGAAGAGAACCAAAATTGGTGGGCCACCTTCGAATGCTGGACGAGGAAGAGGATCCGCTGGTCGTAGAAGAGCCTCAAAAGTTCGGCCGAGGACGAGGTCATAAGCAAGTGACCCGCCAATTGAAAGAGGGGACAAGGCAATTTCAAGCTGCAGCAAGCTAAAGCAACTCCCACTTCTTCATAGTCCATTCTACTCGTATGGATCTGGATCGGTATCAATTTCAAAGCAAAGGATGTCCTAACTTGTCGCAGCCATTCATTTCAGAATGTCAGTGCATAGGCCTATACGTCAGCGGCTCCAGGGCCTATCTCTGTCATATTGGCAAGCCAAAGAAGATAGAAAGCCTGCTTCACCTTTACTTCCTTCGTACCGCCCCGTGGGTCTTGCAAAGCCCTTCGTCTCTAACGAGACCATTCCCTCACAGTCGATGCTTCTGATTCACTGAATCTGCACCTTCTTTCTTTATACACGACATTCTTGTAGAAACTTTGTTTCCTCTGGTTCGCCTATCGGAAAACCTTCTTCTCGGCTCACCTCCACTTCGATGCCTCGTCCGGAATCATTTTGGATTGATGTGATTTTCTCGAAAGTGACGAATTGGTGATCCATAGAGTTCATTACTCGTTCGCCCATACGGGCGACCTTGCTTCTAGTGTTTCTTGGAAGATCGATCTGAAAATGCGTGTCAATAAATCTCATATATGAGTATGTATCGAATTCAAGTGAATAGCATGATCTTCAGAGTAGAGTGATTTCAAGATTCTCTTTCGAGTTCATCTTTCTCAGAAGAAGATTGACGGATCGAGTCTAGCGAAGCGCAACCACAGAGTAGTTGGCAAAGAGTAGTTTCGTTCGCGTACAAGGAGCAGGTCAGAGTCCTTATGGATCACTGACGGTCTCTTACTTGACTGGATCTCTGCTTTCAATTTGAAGTTGATTAAATGATCAAAAAGTACTCAACTTCAACGGGATTTCAAGAACGAGATATTGTAGGAGAATTGTTTCGATCTCGTCAATCTATTCTTCGTCCTATTCGTCGCATAGCGACCCACGGAGCGGGTAGCGTAGAGTCTCTTTCTTCTTTGCGTCTTTTCTAGTCTGACATCATTCGTTGGATGTGTGGCTGGGCAATTCTGCGGTGATTTTGATATCGTAGTAAGACTCTTGTGTATCTGTGCTGATTGTTCTTCCTTTTCGAAGGAATGTTCTTCGCTCGCGGGCAATGACGGAGACTATATTAAGACCTCTCTAGTCAACCCCAATCAAGACGGCTTGGAGCCCACGGAGCGGTTCAGTCGTATTCACCCGCTGGATCTCTAAAGATGAGTACGCCCAGATCTGATTCACTTGCGGGTATTCGAGAACAAGCCCCTCTAGAGAGAAATGTGCAGCTGACTAAATCACTGTGGCATCAATCCCATGGGGAAGAGTTTGCTGCTTTTGAAGTGAGTCCTTCTTTCCTTTCTTTCATTGATATCAAGTGTAGGTCAGTCAATTATGTTTTCATTTGACGGGGATTTCTCCGATGTAGACTTCGAAGAAGTTCTGAACTTGACTGATTTCATTATACCAAAGGATTTCTTAATGGATTTCATTATAGGTATTGAATGAAAGAAGACCTCTTTGTTCGGCTCCCTGAGGTATGCAAGAGAGTCAATGAATTTATAGGTATTCTCATATGGATGTTCTCGGCTTGTCTGGTCTCGGTTTAGTCTTTATTCTAGAGAAGCATTTAGAGAATGTTCATAGGAATCTCTATTGATTGAATTGCTTGAGGAATCCTTTCTTCATGGATTCTTCATTGCAGACTGAATTGATTCCCTTGATTGACTGAATTGATTGAATTCATTTCCCTATGCAAAAGAGTCTGGGATTGACCAACTTCGCCTCTCTTTATATAAGCTCAGTAGTCGTTCCTAGCCCAGACCCGATTTCGCTGATCGAGACACCATCCCATACTAAAGGAACTGAGAAAGAAAGAAGCTTCTGCAACCAATAGCATTCGACTACCAACTGAGTAGCGACGAAGATTCCATAGAAAGGGTATCGTAGGTTTTTGTACTGACAACTGAATCAAATCCTATTGGCAAAGCTACCTTGTTAGCTAGATTGGTCATCTTGAACAATTTCTCATTGGAATGAATTAGCTAAAGCCGGGGAAATACCAACAAGAAGGTCTCGTAGAGGCGAAAGCCTGTTTACGATACGATCTGTCTATTCTATGAGATTTCGAGTCTTTCCTTAGACAACAAAGTCAGGTGAACTAAAGAATAGTTGACTATCTTCTCTGAAAAACCTTTTGCTTGTTCAGTACAAACCCAAGATCTCAGGGAAAGAACAGCGAAGAGTAGTTAAGACAGTACGGAGGAGCTGAGCAAATGTAGCTCCTCGACGGAACCGAACCTCTGGAAAGCGCCTACACCGCTCCGTGGGCCTCGGGAAATCACTAGCCACTAGCTTCACCCCTTTCCTTTCTTCTTCGCACTTTGAATATCATTCTTCATCGCCTTACTCCATCGCCTAGCTTATGGGTAGGCGCAAGGGCTTCGCTTCGTCGACCCATTCGGGTCCCCTCTCTTTCTATAAGCTCCCTTACTCCTCTAGGCTATCGTCCTCTTCGTCGCTATCGCGACCACGCTTGTTCGCCTTTATATACCCTAGGCGGCCTTCGCTTTCTCTTAACTGAACAAGGTTGTACAGCTGGAAAGGATGACCTGAAAAACTACTGAAGATAAGTCAGTCTTCGATGAACATAGAAGGATCAACCCAAGCCATCGGAGAGAGAAACTGTCCTAGCTGAGCTTGAACTCCTCGATTCAAGAAGAACTCGGAGATAAGAGGAGAAGAAGAATGAAGAAGAGGTTAGCAACGTACGAAATCCAAGCGGAGTCTAGGTTTTGCGAGCTAGCCCGGAAAAGAGAAGAGGAAGCCTTTAGACTGTCTAAAGGTTTAGGTCCAATCAGTCTCCCCATGTACTATCGGGCAACACCGTGGGGATTAGGACATCACTCCCGTTGTTTAAGGGTCAGAGGAATGAGGTGGTTAAGAAAAAAGGTTAGCCGGTTGGTAACGGACTCGTGCTCCATGCCTAATAGCGAAATATCTGTCAAAAAAGGCATATACATGAATCGAAAGACAGATATATATCAAGTGGGCCAGCGAATGAGTCTACCAGCTCTCCTCTCTCTAGCTTGGATAGAAGATCGAACCCCCTGAAGCAAGGAACCACTTGGGCCTAAGCAAACTACCAAGGCGTCAGTTGAAGTAAGTAAAGAAACCATCACTTTGGAATCGAACAATAGGACATGTACTTTTTCATTTTCTGATATTGATTTGAACAGTAAGATCATATAGCGCTCGGAATTCAGCAACGACACTAGAACATATACCATAGCAATGAGACTGCAATTCAATGACTCGTATAAGACAACCACCTCCAGAGGGCCGCACCCATTTGATAGAATATAGAAATCTCTTCTTAGTACATCCGAAAAAAAGCCTAAGATTCCCTAACCTTAAGAATCAAAGAAGGGCTAAAGCGCTACGCCCCTTAAGAGAAATTGTCTTTCTCTTGTGATTTTTTAGTGAATTAGACTGAAAAATCAAACAATCACTTCTACATTTTATCCGGAGAATGGATATCGATCATTTCCTGTTTTCGAGTGAAAAGAAAAGGATGGCCTTTCAAAAAACCTTCTTCTCTTACTCAAGGTAGTTGACTTGCTGACTTGAAAGAGTAAGTCAGCAGTTTCTATAGGACCTAACCGGAGTAAGAAGAACAAAATCCTTCGCTTTATGTGACGTTTCGGAATCAACTGGGCGATTTGACTATCGATCAGGTGTGGGGAAGAATCTCTTTTCCCTTTCTTTCTGAAACCGAGCCTCCTTCGATCGCTTTACTTCAACCTTCGGTCATGGAACAGGCAAGCTAGAAACTCCTGCCTATACTATCACAGGCATACAGACATACTAATGCACCCACCAATCGTAGGCCTACTACTCACCTCCGACTAATTCCTCTGCCCCTACCGTACTCGTAGTTTCGTTGATGGGATTTGACGGAAAACTACAGACGCTTTACGCCCAATCGATCCATCCTCTGTCTTACCTGGCACAGAGTGAGCCGATGCTTCTTCTCCGAGAAAAGAAGTTCACGACCCGTGGGCCTTCTACCGCATTGCTCCGTCAGGCTTTCGCCCATTGCGGAAAATTCCCCGGCAGTCCGCTGATCATCTTCTCGGACCAGCTACTGATCATCGCCTTGGTAAGCTCACCAACTAGCTAAGCGAGCCCGTCCTCCTTTTGCTCCTCAGCCTACGGGGTATTAGCAGCCTGTTGTTCCCCTCCCAAGGGCAGGTTCTTACGCGTTACTCACCCTTTATATACCCTACAACACCACTTCCCGTCCGACTTGCATGTGTGAAGCATGCCGCCAGCGTTCATCCGATCGAACTCTCCATGAGATTCATAGTTGCATTACTTATAGCTTCGCTGATTCGGAATTGTCTTTCTGGCATAACTTGTATTCATGCGCTTCATATTAGCCTGGAGTTCGCTCCCAGCAATCTAGCCATCCCTACCCTCTCACGTCAATACCACGAGCCTCTTATTCATTCTCATTCGATCACGGCGGGGGAGCAAGTCAAAATAGAAAAACTCACATTGGGTTTAGGGATAATAAGGCTCGAACTGATGACTTCCACAAACAGCCTTTTTCCTGGAAAGACGAACTCAAATAGAAGGCTGAGTAAACTAGCTCTTGTAAGACCAACTTTCTCATTTGATCCTTGACCGACAGTCTTCATCACCTCTAACGAGCTATACCGAATAGCCTTCATCTTACTATACCCATGCTATCTGGGATCTTTCTCTGCAAGTTCTTTCCTTTGGTCCCCCTCCCTCTTTTTGTGTTGTGACCTTCTATCCTTCACCTCTCGGCCTTCAAGGTATATAGGTAGTTGACGTACTCGACCAAGGGGATAGGGTGAAAGGTAGGGCTTCAAAGAGTTCCGTTCGTCGATAGGATGCTCAGGACAAGGAGGAAAGGGAAGACCGGGATGAGCATCAGTTCAGTTAGGTCTCTCTCACCTTTCATGAAGTCTTGGATGATGGAAGGGTTCTATGTGAGAAAGATTGCTCTCGCCTCTCTGATTGAGAGCCCGGTTCTATACGTGCTCGATAGGAGGTCGTCAGGCTCATTCTCGTTTTCAGGAAAGATAGTTGAGTTTCATTCTTGTGTGAATGAGGGATAGGAATTTCTCGCTTGTTAGACTGACTTTTGGCGTGACTGTTTTTCTATCAATATCCGGTGATCAAGAAGAGAATGCCATAATGGAATGGACGAGGCCTATTCTCATCTCTTCCCCTCATCCAGTTCCTAGTTTCTAAGCTACTGATGAATCTAGCTATGAGGGATTCCTCATCTCATACATCAGGCGAAAGAGAAGACAGGATAGACTTTGATACCTCAACTTGATTTGTTGATTTCTTCTTTAAGACAAGCATACAGACAGTGACAAAACAGATCCATTTCTGCTTTCCTGCTAAGCCGGGTGGGACCCTTTCTTTCGTCCCTGCCACCATTCCCTGAATGAGGGAATTCAGGCGGGTATAGTCGAACTGAACTCCACGGGGCGGTGGAGCAGCTCTATCCGTATCAAGCCTACCATCTCTTCTCACGAAATCCATCCCGTCTCAGAAATGCAATATATGTGGCCCTGCTTCAAAGGAAGCTTCCTTCTATGTCCTCTCCCTATCGGTCGAGCTGCTTCGCTCGCCTTTATATACCCTAAACCCGTGGGCCTAGATCCATGCCTAGTTTTCTTCCTAGCCTCCGTATGTTCTTCCCCTCTTGTCCGTCGATCCCTTACCCAAAGAGAATCCGTTGCTCCTGGAGTTTTGTCCATCTTCACCTTCGCCTCGATACGATTTCTTTCGATTCCCCGGGTAGATTGAAGCCAAAGACACAATTTCTTTTTTTTTCAGATTGCAAAGGAAACGGGATCTCTTCCAGTACAACAAACACAAGCCCGCTCGCTAGCAACTGGAGCAGGCACCCGAAACTTCAATTGGTAAAGCAAGCAAGGAAGGTGGTGCCTTTTGCAATTGAATCAGCTGTTGGCCTATCTGCTCTTACTGTTCGAGTAGCCGGTGCCGCTGTTGATGGTCTTTTCCACGTAACCGCAGTTGGAGGAATTACGGGTGCTATTGACTCAGCTGTGGATGGGATGAAGACTAAGGCTAAGGCAAGCTCTTTCAACCCAAACAATGGGTAAGGGCCCACGGGGCGGTAAGACACTCATATCATATTCATGCCCAGACTCAACTGTTCTCGTAGAAGCTCCTATTTCATCAGATGTGGGACTTGAAGGAAGAGAAGTGCACATTCGAGAAATGCCCTTTTTATGTCCATCTGATCTTTTGAAACAAATCCCTTAATAAGAACTGAACTTCAAGCTGGGGAAAGGCAGGCTGTCACGATTGAATGATAGAGTGAAGAGGACAAATCAATAGGAAATGCTACTTGCTTGGGAATCAATCCGCGACGAAAGACCAGGCTATCTCCAGGCTAAGGGTCCGAAGGAGACGTAAGTCGGTGAGCCGATTAGGCGAACAGTCCAAGACCTTTGCGCCTACCCCGTAGTCGGTCGAAACGAACAAGTGGTCACGATTCTGGCGACCCGAAGAGGACGAAGGAAGTGAGCCGATAGGCGAACAGGTTTCATCCCCGGCTCCGAAGGAGATAGGTCGCGATAGCGACGAAGAGTGAGCCGATAGGCGAACAGCCCTTGGGCCCAAAGGCCCCAAGGGGGGTGAGCCGTAAGGCGAAATGGGTGAGAAGATAGCGACGAAGGCGAGCGCTAGCGAAGTGAGCCGCTAGGCGAAGAGGCCCGGCGCTGAGCCGATAGGCGAAGTCAACATCTGACGAAGCCCTTGCGCCTACCCATAAGCTAGGCGATAGAATGGATGTCCATGTAAAGGCAAGCTCCGTCTGCAAATAGGCTTTCTCGCTGCCGGTTCAAGTTTCTATAATTGTAGTAAAAAGGCGAGCATATTTGGTTTTCTAGAGGCATATCAATATCGCTCCTAAGATTACGTTCGCAGGTTCCTCTTTCGAGTTTGGCTCTTCCAGGTGCTTGTGAAGGTTAAGGTTCTACAAGAGCTCGACCGAAAGGTACGAGTCTTCGCTATCGCTCGCCTGGTTCTAAAGAAAATTCAATTTCCTTGACTCAATCGAAAGGACATAGAATGGAGTAGAGTCCTAGATTCCTATATTCATTCTTTCCAAGTTCTTCTAGATGTGATACCAGTTTGAATTTCTTCTGGCCCCGAAAATCATGCGCTCGCTCCTCTTATGAAATTGAATAATCGAAGAAAACCTTGCACGTGAGTCACCAGATTCCCCGGTTGCGTACGCAGAGAGAGAAGGGTTGGAAAGCGATCTGCAGATGCAGAAGATCAAGGTTTTTCCAGTCACCGGTTGTTGTCTTTTTCATCTAGAAAGAGATTTCCTCACACAAACTGATCTAGCTGCTTTTCCTTCGTCTGTTGATTTCATCCTCCTCTCGTCCTGTCCTTTCTTCAAGCTATGAAAATTCTCGTAGCGGATAGACTAGACATGACTGAACGAGTTCACCGCTAAGGACTCCGTCCCACTACGCCTTTCCGGAATCTACAAAGCATGCTGAAAAGCGGTGAGGCACCAGGCTTAGGGGAAAGATGGATAAAGAGGCAGAAGGTTTGCCATTCATAAACCATAAGGAAAGCTCATTGGCCTTCACGATCAGTAGGAAAGCGCAAGCTTCCCTAGGAAGGATAAGAAGCTAGAACTGAGAGTGCCCCAACTCTTGTTCAAAAGAATCAAGTTTGTTTTGAATAGTCCTTTCATGTAGTAGCGGATTTAGGATATATAAAGGCACATCCGGATTGTCAAGAAAATTCTATTCTCCGCTATTATGATATGTAGTGAAACCAGAATCTTTACCGCTAAAGAGGTGAGCCGTAAGGCGACCTTCGCTCGCAACGAAGATCCTATTGCCCGTACAGAGAGAATAGCAAGGGTCAAAAGAATAGGCCAAGTAAGTTTAAGTTGCTAACGGGGACCTTTCTTTTGTCTCAGCTTAGACAGTGAAGCAGAGCTCTTGCAGAGCTAGTTAGGGTAGATAAAGTCTACCAGCAGCTTAAACAGCGGATGCAGATTCCGCACCAGCTTCAACACCAACAGGTCCATCAGCACCAGCTTGAGTTTTTCTTCTTCAACGATACAGCGCCAATGAGAAAGAAATGACTCAACTCATTTGAATTTGAGGCTGCTTCGAAGGTCTGAGGTCGGGGGTAGGTGAAGGGTGGTGGGTTATTCCATATTCTTTCAACTTCGCTACCGCTCGCCTCTTCTCGAAATGATACCCAAATGAACTCCCAGGAACGCACATAAGATTTTCTTGAAAAAACGGAGCTCAGAGACAAAAGGCGGGATTTCCACTGATCGCTTACTGACGATATCTATAGATAACTGGCTCACTTTTCCATATACCCGTGTCGAAAAAGGCTTTCGCGTCATCTCCCCTATCTTCGGTCTCGCATTCTAGACTGTCGTGAGAGCGCCCTAATGAATAAGCAGGACCACAAGCGCTATTATTCCTCAAACAAATAGCTACTGCCATCGAAGAATGGTCTCTGGGAAGAGGACCGAAACATGCCACTCTACTGAGACAAAGATGGGCAGTTGGTCTTCGTACATGGGCTTGAAAGCTTAGCGGAGGGATGAATAGCCCGTTGCGAGCCCGTACCAAGGAGTCACTTATCCCAGGCGGAAACTTCGTGTACTATCAACCAGCTGCTCCGGGCCTGAGCGTTAGCTAAGATTCTTTCTTTCTAATCTTTTGACCCTGAAGTGGTAAACAACTTCAGTTCGCCTCGGGACTGATCAAGGTTAGACGTTGCTTCAATTCAATAACAACCAGATGGGGCACCTTTTAGGACACATGAATCCAACTACTACCTCTACTTTCTCTTCGTATGCTATTCTCTTCCCAACCCTTTATATACCCTAAACCTCAGTATGGCTCTCTCTTATGGATGAATTCAAGAAGTGGGTAAGCTCTATCGTTGGAGAATACCTGGCTTATGGGGCTTATTCCGGTCACAAACAAAAGGAGTCGTCCTAACCACGATGAAAGGGATGCTTTAAGCGAAGAGCTTTGATGCACCAAGAATAGGTAGCGCAGAAAAGAGAAAATTGATTTCCTTTCAAGAAGAACGAAAAGTGGCCGGTCTTGACTTTCCTCTCCCCCCCTTTAGTCCTGAGAGACGGCCTGCTGATGTGCCTTATATATATATCGCACCCGGAGTCTGTTTAGTGATTTTTCTAGAGAAACTATACAATCAACTTCGTTGTCCACGCTTGGCCTGGTTCCCTTCTGCTGGCTTCATGGCCAACTTCAGTCATGAGATTCAAGATCATTGCAAGATTGATGCCGGAGAATACGCTCTTTGATAGTCAGGCTTGCATGCTGATGGGATTTTTTGCTTCTGTTGAGTGGTATAGAATAGAAGGGATTCCGGCGATAAGGGTATCGCATCAATAGCTGAATTGTTCGGGTAGGGTAGGTTCGGACTCAGAAGTCCTATCTTTCCCAACCAAAGAAGTACTTTTGCAAAGTTCACCTTCCCGCGGTCAAAACAACACTTGCGGATAACAATCAGACCTTCCCAGGGACAGGGACCGGACTATAGAGCCTAATGAAAAAGCAAATTCGGGCTTGCTTTCTCAATTCACATCTATGAGCAATGATTCCTGTATCTCTTGCTGGCTTCGATCGGACACGGTACGGAAGAATGATGGGTCGCTAACAAGGCCCCTAAATGACCGCTCAGAAGATCTACCTCTTTTTTTCCCAATCCGTCACTTGCTCGTCCCTCTCTCATGACAGTGAAAACTTCCTCTCCCGGCGGTTTACTCATGGCTATAGCCAGTTGCTAAGGACGATTCCCAAAAAAGCATTCTCATTCTAGGTCTATCAATGCTGCCTTATTTTGTTTCTCAATTCCTTTCTTTCTACTAGTTCTTACATAAGCATAAGAAGCAGGAAGAAAAAAAAACGAATTCCTTCCTCCACTCCTTCAAGTCTTTCAGTACTGGGACTGAAGGAGTGGAGGAAGGAAGGAGTTGCTCTTTGCCCAAAGCCCCCTCCTTCCTACTTAGAAAGACCAACTAGAAAGAGCTTTAGCATCTCTTGATAAGGAAAATGAGAGAGCTAAGGGGAAGGTTTGGAACCCTAGTAGCAGAATGGAATCCGTTACCAGGCGGTAGACTTTCTCTACCCTAAAGCCAACACGAGTCGTTTCACTTCTCATTACCTCGTCAGGGCGGTTTTTGCTTTTTTTGCTAGACTCTAAATGATTCTTCAAATAGCATACGTTGAACGAGAGTTTTTACTAATTCTGCTTAGTAGGGACCTAAAATTCCGGGCCGGGACGAAAGGAGGAGAAAGGCAAATAGAATCATCTCACCGCCGATCTGTGATCAACTATACCTGAAGAATGGGATACAGATTGACCGGCACAAAAGCCATCTCGATCAATGCTCATGGATGAGACGGAGAAGAAAGTCTACTTGACTCCCCCCGTGTCACTGAAAAGTCAAGAAGAGATACGGATGGAAAACAAATTTGGTTTCTTCATCGAATGCACTTGCTTGCTGGGAGAGAGGAAGCACCTTTTCCAGCCAGATAGCGAGCGATCACTCAGCAATGAACACTAACTGAAAGCGGCCGGGAATGAGTACCTATCCCTTACGGGAATCGAACCCGTGTCTTCGACATGAAAAGACGATGTCCTAACCACTGGACGAAAGGGACCAAAAAGCCATTCTTCCTAAATGCCCTCCGCTCCGAGAAGAGAAGTGGTTCCGTTTTGTTTCTATATGCAATTCAAGAAAATTTCATTTCCTCACTGAACCAAATCAATTCTCTACTTTCGGATTAAGGGTTTACAACTAGCTGATTGAATCTTTCGTCTATACTATATTGGGCTAAGACCCCTATCTTGCTCCCACGTAGCGGTAGGAGTCGCTTTCCTTCAGATCTATCTATTTCCTTTTGGTGCTTTCCCGGGTGGCTAGCCTGCCCCTTTGCAGTCCATTATTCGACTCTCTTTTTCGGTTGAAGAATAGTAGCTTATCACACCGTTTCAATTAGCATACCTTTCGTTCCGTTCTTTTCTTTTCTTCGCTTAGAAAATCTACGATTCGAAATTTTTTTACTTTTGATTTGAGTCCATAATAAAGAAAATAACTGGCAGGTTTCATTAATGAAAGAAAAGCGGAGGCCCGCCATCTGCTAGCATTGTGGTTTGGAATCGATTCTTTATCAATGGCCCACCCTTTCTTTGAACCTTGTCAATGATCGAACTGAAAGATATGAACTGAGTGCCATTTGATATGAGTAAGATCGAACAAGGGAGAGGGATATGGAAAGGATGAAGTAATGACAGAGGAAGTCATTGCTAGTAGTAACGACTTGTCACGATCCATTGGTTCATATAGAATCCATGTCCTAGGTCTATCAAAAACATTCTTTTCGCTAAGCGTATATAAGAAATAGAGTGAAAGGGTCCACCCCCGAAACCAAGGGGGTACTAACTCACAGCTGAGTCCTCTCCGAACCGCAGGAGATAGTTGCCCCATCATACGGCTCACCAACTGAACTTGCCTCTAAGAGGGGCTCGCTCCGGGCAGGTTCGGATCACTTACAAGACACGGCTCTACGACCCTTGACCCGAGCCGCTAGGCGAAGGGCCCAAGGGGACGAAGTAGCTGAGCTTATAGAAAGAGGGGACGAAGTCGGTGAGCCGATTAGGCGAACAGTCCAAGACCCTTGCGCCTACCCCGTAGTCGGTCGAAACGAACAAGTGGTCACGATTCTGGCGACCCGAAGAGGACGAAGGAAGTGAGCCGATAGGCGAACAGGCCGCCCTAGGCCGCTCGTCAGGTTGCCCTTGCGCCAACCTCGAACTAGCGTGGTGACGAAGAGGACGACCCACGGAGCGGTGAGCCGATAGGACATCTGTCGAAGGCCCCAAAGGGGGTGAGCCGATAGGCGACCCTTGACCTCTACCTCGTAGAGCTGAGCCGTAAGCCTACGGGCGGCCTATCGTCCCCCTCCGCTTGCTTCTTATTCCCGTGTTTTCTCTTTTCCCCGCCCGCTTCCATGTAGAAAGACCTGTAGAAGAGGGGCCAAGGATCTTCCTCTCCAGAGTACTTCTCGAGGCTCCACTCTCTCCCCTGAAGAAGTCAGGCTCCGTTAGCCTGGGCTGAGATGGGGATAAGGAGTCAGGATTGAAGCCCCCAACGTTCTGCCAGACACTGGATAGGGGTCAATGTGTAGAGCCAAGTGTAGTGTGGTGTAGTAGTAGGCACTTCTAGGCCCCTTCCCGGCCACTGGATCACTCCAGTGCTTCGGGTACTACGGACCCTCTGCCATCCATTGCAGCAGAGCCGTTTCATGAGCGGGGGGGCTCAGCGCAGTTCTTTGAATCAAACGCAAACGTTGAATGATTTGTTGAGATATCTGGATAGATGGATGGATCTCTCTTTCGATGAATATAGATTCAGCAAGAAGCCCAAAATCCTTGATTTGGCCAGGAAACAAAGCACTGCTTGTGGAAGCGAAGGCGAGCGTGAGCGAAGCGCGTAGCGGCGAAGGCGTGAGCGAAGCATCGCTATGCGACCCAAAGGAGGTGAGCTTAGCAACTATGAATCTCAAAAGGCTCAGAGATCATAGTTGCGCGGAGCGAAGTTTTCCTCTTCTAAAGGAAAGTAGAAAGAAGTCGGTCACACTTCTGTTTTGTCTCCGTGCCCGTTCCGCATGCGCTTCGCGCGCCATTGTTGCTCTCCTCTTCTTTCTTCATTGGACGGTTCGGATGGACTTCGCCGTTCTTTCCCAACGAAAATGGAAAGGGCTGTATCACATCGAGATGTCGATTCGTTTTCCGCCCCAAATTAGATGGGGAACGCTTCGCGCCTCTGTCCCTTCATCTTTCTGAAAGCCCGGCTCGCGTCGTTCCAACAACCGACGGGGAGCACCTCAGTATACGCGCAGTAACTGGGAGTCCTATTACACCTAAGGCCAACTTCAATTCACCAAACCTAGGTTCATCTCGTGTAGTGATTGTGGACTCGTACAAGGATTACGTGTATCAGACTCGATCCTGTCTTTCGTAGCATGCATTCCCATCCGTGTCGCAACTGATTCGGTAAGCTACGTGTCCGGACGGAAAAATTAGGTCTCCCAACCTTACTCATGGCAACCTTCCGGCCGCCCAACGACCTATAACGCTAGTCACTACTCCCACTGGGGCTAGGAAGTAAGCCCCACAACCCAAAGCGGCGAAGAACAAATAGAATTTGCTACAAAAGCCGGCTAACGGGGGTATTCCTGCGTATGAGAACATTGTAATGGAGAAGGTAATAGCCGAAATAGGATTCGTTTTGGCTAGAGCGCCCAAATCCGCTATATATTTGACACGGGTTTGCCGTAATGCTATAACTATGGCAAATGCATCTATCGTCATTGATGCATAAAGAAAGAGACCAATTAGTAATGATTGAATTCCTTCTATGGTTCCACATGAGAAACCAGTACGAATATAACCTACATGTCCAATCGAACTATGAGCTAGAGGTCTTTTTACTTTCGTTTGGGCCATGGCGGCCAGTGCTCCTAAGATCATAGAAGCACTGCTGCAGAAAAAGAAGATTTGTTGCAATGTACCTCCATAGGAACCAACAAGAAAAACACGTGACATATTTGCAAAAAGAGAGATTTTAGGCGCAATAGACAGGAATGCTGTCACCGGGGTGGGTGAACCCTCATAGATATCAGGTGCCCACATATATGGAGTCAAAAGAGAGATGGAGTCCGAGGGAGAGGGGGGTTTTCTTCGGGGCTCGAGAGATTGAAGAGAGAGGGCCCCACAAGTTTTGAATTCGCCGCTGGGGAATTCACACAAAAGGGAACGAGGAATTCTCAACGAAAAAAGTGCTCTCTGAACCGAACGTGAAAGTTGTTTTCCATCAGACGGCTGTTCACGTAACTCCACTCTCGGCTTGGATTATATATCCAAAAGGGTCCGCTCTCGGCCATTCCACACGCTGCCTAGCAGAGGCGTGGTCATCTTCAGTGGATTCTCTCTTTTGTAGTAGATGCCGAACCTGCTGCTCAGTGGGCGGTCGCAGCAGCTACATGGACCCCTTCCTTTATGTTGTTGCCAGCGCTTTCCCGGGCCGAGCCGGAATTCCTTATTATCCGAAGGCCCCCCCTCATTCTCTACAGGCTTCTTCGAAAAACAAATCTTCGCTCACGCTCGCCTGACCCCTCCCTTCGACAGATGTCCTATCGGCGAGGGTAGGCGCAAGGGTTTGGACCCTTCGGACCGTTCGCCTATCTCCTTCGGAGCGGAGCCGGGGATTAAGAAAATCGGACCTAGCTAAAGTCCCGTTCGCCTATCGGCTCACCCTTACGGGCGGCCTTTACATACCCCCCGCCTACTTCCTTCAGTAGCAACCATAGACATAGTAAAGTAACCGGGCTCCGCGCGCGCACCTTTGGTACTTCAGTAGGGCAAGAAGATAGTGACTTCACTTCTTTCTTAGGGTAGGCGAGGAAAGGCTACTTCAATGACGGAAAGGTCGCCTTTGGAAGCGTCAGCGAAAGTTGTTGAAAGCCGGGATAAAAGCGAAAGCTTGCTCGAAACAAAAGGGTCAAGGGCGGAGTGAGGCTGACTGAATCCATCCATCAACCCGGAAACGAAACGATCGTCAAGTGGCCCACGGAGTGAGTAAAGGCGAACCACTCAAGCTTTGCCTGAGACTGACGGAACAAAGCTAAGAAGTAGGCTTCATGGAAAAAGGAAAGGGACAAGGGCGGTCGTCGCTTGGCGCGAAGGCTGCTGGTTCGGGGGTAGGGTACGGTACTAAAGGTCCTCGGACTTCCAGGCAGTTTTTCTTTTGGGCAGCTGTTCACCGTTGGATCTCGCCAATAAAGCCTCCTATGGTTTTCGTTACCGAGATATCTTTTCTTTTTTCCCAGGGATTTCTTGGGTAATCAGCTCCCATGCTGCAAATAGTCAACTTCGCTATCGCTCGCCTTGTCGCTCTTCTTTCTTTCCTCGTGGCAGGAAGCACACCAGCAGCGTGCGTTGCTTGATTCCACTGTGTTTTTTGCACTTGACTGGGTGGACAGTTGACCGGAAGAGAACTTCGATTCGCCCGGCCAGCAGGCGGGCGGCGTGCTTATCTTGTGTGACAACACTACAGAGCGAGTAGCTCTTCTAGTCGGGCAGCTGTGTGACAACACTCCAGAGAAAGCGGCGCTTTTGTGTAACATGCTATGGTCTCAACGCCCTTACGAGGTAGTGATTAGTTTCACGCGCTCTAAGCCCGGCCCGCGCGCAGTTAGGAGGATTGGCCTCAATCTGAGCGGTACCACCCATCCTACCCTACTACCTATAGGGGGCCTTTACATACCCTATCCTACAGCCGCCCGAAGAGGAACTGCAGTGATCTTGAATAGGGATCCTGCAGCGATAGATAGAATCCCCATAAAAAGACCACTAGATCGAGCACCAGTGATTTCGTATCCGGTCAAAATCTTGGCTAATTGATCGAAGTGGGTAGCTCCAGTAGACCCATAGATCATGGAACAAATAGGGTGGGTAGGCCCAACCACCACACTACACGTAACCCCCCTCGTTACCGTACGTGCGACTCTCACCGCATACGGCTCGCACAAAGACTCCTCAATCCATCCTTCTTCCACCTCTCCAATCCACTTGCGTTCCCCTGAAAGAAAACGGATGCGCTAACGCGCTACGGCTTTCGTGTTCTTTTTCTTTCTTCTCCTTTGAGTTATCTAAATAGGCGAACCTTGCTGTATTATGGTTCTTGCTTCAAAACTACAGGTCTCTGAGAGCCGGGTGGGCGCTTCCTTCGTCTATCGTATGTATCGCTTGGCTTCGTCCCGAACCAAGGAGGCATTCTGGCGGGCGCGTGCGTGTGCCGACTGCAGAGACTACAAGCCGGAAGCGACTCGCTTTCTATTCTCGCCCGTTGGGATTGGATATAGATGGGGAATCTCTATAGATCGTAGTAGTTCCGCATACGATACAATTTCACTTTCACTTCAAGGCACGGCAAAAAAGAGCTTCGCTCGGTGTAGACTGACGCCTACTTTCTCTTCTCTTCAGTCTACAACAAGTGGGAGAGGCAGGATTCGAACCTACGTAGAAAACCTTCAACAGATTTACAGTCTGTCGCTTTTGACCACTCGGCCACTCTCCCCTTCCCGGGCCGACGCCCCGGTTCCTGAATCAGAAGGCGTTCTGCAGAAGATTGAAGGAACTCGTAGATTAGCTAGCGTTCCGGGAGAAGAATTTCATTTAGATTGAGTAAGTTCATCAAAATTTCTTGAAATAAAGTCGCTAGCGAGGCGAGCGATAGCGAAGAAAGGATCCAAAGGGTTGTTCGCCTATCGGCTCACCGACTTCGTCTCCTCATGAAGTGAAATAGAAAAGAGCTCTTTTTCTACTTCGTTTCCTTGCTATGACTACGAGGTAGAGGTCAAGGGTCGCCTAGCGGCTCATCGACCCTATCGGGGAGGTAGAGGTCAAGGGTCGCCTAGCGGCTCCTCCTTTCAGTCGCCTTCGTCGCTATCTTCTCACCCATTTCGCCTATCGGCTCACCCCCCTTGGGTTGGGCCCTTCGCCTAGCAACTGGGTAGGCGCAAGGGCTTCGCCTATCGGCTCACCTCCTTTGGACCCTTTGGGGCCTTTCCCGGGTTTTTTGATTCAAAACCCATTTTCCGGTCAATCGAAATTCTCTTTTTTATCAAACCTCGTGAACCAGACATACAGATGAAGAAAAGAAGATCATCGTATATGATATTTCTTCTAAAAAAGAATTCAGGCTTTGATAGATAAAGCCAGATTCAGTTAGTAGGTACGGGGCTTTGAAAAGGGAAAGAAAACAAGAGAGTCTATCACCGGCCCCCTTCCTTGCTTGCTCATTCTGGGAATCAAATAAAGATAGTTGTACAATCAATAGGCCGGGAGAGATCAAGACTAAATCTTCCTCATCGGAAAGCGTAGGTGCTGGGCGAGAATCAATCAATAGGTCGGTGCGCCTATGAAAAAGAAATGAACGAAAGTCAAGAAAGATCATAAGAGAAGATGCTCACACCATTGGAACGAGAAGCACCGCTCTTTAGAGGATGTTCTCTTTCGGGATTCGGTGGCCCGAGGATAAGACCAAAGAAACTAAAAAACGGGAAAGAGAACTCTCATGCGATCAATGACTGATAAGAAAAAAAAGTGGACTGTTATGCATAAGACTTTAGATTCGTTCTGGTTGAAACGAATATCAAAGAGATAGGAGACCCGACTCAAGGTAGGCGCTCTCAGAAAGATTCCGCTTTCAAGAAGAGGAGGAAGAATAGACTCCTGAATCGCTTATCGTCCTCGAAGAATAGACAACTACCAGGTGCTACTGGCCCTTTCCCCCGTGAAAAGCCAATAAGCTTAGATGGCAAGGTCAAGCCTGGATCTTTTTCGAAGGTTTTTCCTTTAGTCAGAGAATTTCTTCAAAGCTCGTGGAAAAGCCTGAACTCAAAAACAAGAACGAGGCCCCATGAGGGAAGCGAGAGCCTCAATCGACGAATCAATCTTCCCAGACCGAAGAAAGTTGGGATGGAAATCGGGGAGAAGAGACCCCGTAACCGAAAGCAAGACGAAGTGACAACAACCAGTCTCCCTTGATTGATCCCCGGACGTAAGCAAGCAATGGATTCGCTACGCGCCTTCGATTTCGTACTATTCAAATAGTGGTCTTGCTTTACCGGGTGAACTGGTTCATCGTCTGTGCCTTTATCTTTGTCTTTCTTTGATGATCTCGATTGTCTTTGTTCTTTCTCAGCCCCCGGGTGCTTTCTTTTCTCTATGAGAAATCCACTACTAGAGGGGTCTTCTTTGCTTTCTTTATGTTATGATTTTGATATCCTTTTTAGTAGCTACATCCCCGGGCAGCTACTAGTGGAGCCTCGGTTCACATTCTGAGTCTCACTTTCCTCTTTCTAAGATAAGCCACGTAAACAGAAGGACGCTAGAAATCTGAATCCTTCTACGTCAACTTCCTGAGGCGGACCTCTGAGCCGGTTTAAGAGTTCCCTTATTATCAGAATACGTCTTCCAGCATAGGAATTATCCCTCTCAAGATTGAGAGAATCGGTATGCAAACCCTCTTTCAAAGCGTATAAACACGCTCACTCCAAACTATCTAGATTGAGCATTCGCCACTGAAAACTAGTCACTAGAAGTCGTGAACCAATGAGGGGATAAGTCGGCTTATGGAACTCCTAAGGCCTTTGATTCTTCTCACGTTCGCGCCAAGAAATTCCACCGGTCGTGAACAACTGCAGCTGAGATTACACAAAGACTAGCTTATGCGAAACAAATCAAGGCCGTGAACAGCTGAGAGTAATGGCATACTTCACTTTCTTAGGATTGAGAAAGGTAAATGCTCAGTCCATCTTTCTCCTACTCCGTCATAGGCAAAGGTGTCCTGCTCGGTAGAGTATAGACAATCGTTCTAAGAAAGATAGGCGATCCGCAGGGATCGATGAATCCGAGGAGTTGCGTACCGATGGTTGGGAAAGGAAGTGGTAATGCATAGGGTTAGCTTTCCATAGAACCCACGGGGCGGCAACGGAAGCAGGTGTCAGTTTAGAAGCTGAAAGTAGAACTTGACGAAGCAGATGTAGCAGCTTTTTCTTTTTTGATAGCTGTAGCTTCTGGCGCAGGAACTCTCTACCTGTCGGCTAATTAGTGCCCGTACGTCCAGTCGATCTCCTTGAGCTACGAAGCGTGGGCTTTTGAGACGCTAGTTCCAGGCAGCGGATCTTAGGGGCTTGGGCAAAATCAGGGTAGAAGGTAGGACGGTGAAATGTTTGAGGAAAGCACGTCCCATCCTCACCGCCCCGTGGGTGAAGAAAGACCAGGCGAGATTGAGCTGTTGGAAGAATAGGACCTGCTATTGAAGAAGAAATTCACGTAGAAAGAGGCATTCAAGAAGCTGCGATTGCTCTTGTCGACTCTTCATGGTATGGTTGGAGAACAAAAGGCGCGAAGTGGTCAGCTCGTGGCCAATCTCTGCATTCGAGCGATTCGTGCCATCCTGTGCTCTAGTTGTCGGGCTAGCTGCAGCTATATCATCTGCAGCAGATCTTATAGAAGAAGAAGAGATGCTTTTGGACTTCTTTCCTTGGCACGAAGGTCGATCTTGCCTTGGTGTTGACCCGAGGAGCGGTAGACGAGGCATCTAGTACTAGCACACCGGTTTCTGTCTCTGGTCCACTTGCGAACTCTTTAGCCCGCGCGCGGTGAAAGAGTTGGCTAGAAAGCCGAGTACGAAGGTGATCACCACCTTGTGGTGGAGTATGCCAAACAGTCGTAGTCATCGACCTATTGTTTGTTGACCGAGAACCCGGAGAATGTGGTCGATAAAGAAGGTAATCCATTCCAACCAGCGATAGAAATCCCTCTTTATGATCGTGAAAGCCCATAAATGAGAGCATAGGGTCGTCTTCCATTGGTACTCTAGTCGACAGAGTTCATGCGTCAGGAGTCATGTGATCTCTGATCAATAGAGCAGGAGATTGGCGACCAATATAAGAGAAGCGGGTAGGTTTCATAAGCCTTAGCCATGGTATAAGACTCGCAAGGAATTGACTGACAATGCCAAGGCTTGGAAGCCACTAGGAGGCGAACCATTGGAGTAGATAAGTTTTTCCATTGGTTGAATGCATACCCTTTGGGTTCCTCATCCCTACTACTCTGGCTCTATCCCCATGCTCCTTAGTCATCAGGGCACCAGCCGAAGCTTGCCATTCATGTGCAGCTATAGCGTGCTGCTATCGCTACATAAACAAATACGTGTAGGTCTCTTCCTTTATATACACCAAGCCTTCATAAATCTCAATCTCGGTAACGAGAGAGACTCTTTCTTGTTGATTATGAAAGGGAAACCCCAAAAGGCGAAGTAGATCCATTCAAGGGGATCCTCTATCAATCTGTTTCCCGATTCGTTCAAAGACCGGGGGGCTAATGAAGTATGCCATGGGTCCAATGCGACCGATTTCTTTATCCGCCGCATCGCATCCATTGTTGAAAGGCATCGAGGCGAGCGAGAGCGAAGTAGTTTCATTCATTTATGGGAAGTATGGATTCAGTCCCGTAGGGTCTAACCATATCATAGATGATGCATCCGCATACCTGTTTTCGTTGATTATGAAAGGGAAAAGCCTCGAGGAGAATAGAATCTGGTCTCTTCCATATTGTATGCATCCAAAATCTGTGACAAGGACAAGAGCGGCTATTGGTTTCAAAGAAAGCTCAAGAAGAGAAGCTGGTCTTCCCATATCGGGGCATCAATCTATAAGCAAGTCGCAAGCGAGTGAAAGACATCCCGAAAGGGCCGAGCGATCATACCAACTGTGTTGACGGATAGTATCTCTTTCGACTTCCATGCTTGAACCTTTGTCTTTATGCTTTTTTGGTCTTTTTTTTCATTCCGGGAGGGAAGTGTCTTTACATACCCTAAAATCTACCTCTTACTCATCGTGCTGAAAGAGGAGAACGAACCGAAGACGTACCAGAGATGGCAAACAATACCGCCCCGTGGGTCTTTCTTCCGCATCAGATATTCTAGGTTCTGAAATCAACTTCGCTCCGCTCGCCTTTATCTATCTTCTCAATAGAGTGAGTTCGGTATCAAAAACTTATCTACTCCAAGCGTTCGCCTTTATATACCCTACGCAAAGCCTGTTGTTGACCGTGAAGCCTCTAAGAGAAGTCTAAGTAGGCCCATGAATCAGGGTACATCCTCAATCTGTTCTAAGAGCAGCTATTGAAGACCTTGGAACTTATGGCTTCAAGGTGGAATCCATATCCGACCGCGGGGTCTTCCCTAAGAAAGACTTTCATTCCTCAAAATTGAGACCTTTTCAGTCCAAAAATGGCTTCCTTCATACTCCCAAAGGAGCGAGAAAGACGAGTCATAAAAGCCAATTCATGCTGCTAGTGCGTGCTTAGGGTAGATAAAGTCTTCCATTTAGAGCGGATCGAGGTAGACAGCTTTAGGCTTGAGCAGCATCTCATGGCTTCATCAATCAAGCTTCCTTCAAGAGTAGTTCCACTCGCTACTCTCCAACAATTCAAGATTTGAAAAGCTTGTTAGCCCTTATCGTCCTTTCTACTCCCATCGCTGACACTCACCAGAGCACCCGCCCTTCTCTACCGGGCAGTACCTCATAGCTATGCCTGCTATGGGGGGAGGTAAGATCGCTACGCGCCTCATAAGCTTTCGAGCCCCTTTCTACAACTGTCTTTTTTCCCGGAGAACGGGTTGGAATCCTTTTCTAGCCGAGTTTTGTCTTGACCTTTCTCCGCAGCCAGATAAGTTGGCTAACCGTGGCCCTACTCCTTTCATGCCTCACCCCAAAGACATCCACTCTGTCAGGGGATTCTCAGAGAACTCTTGGTCTAGGAGTCAAAAAGAAAAGAGGTGGAACTTCTAATAACGCTATTTCGCGCTTCGCCCGCCCTATCTATCTGCGCGCTGGCAGGTAGGGGCAACTCTATGTGATTCGCTACGCTTGCTTGCGCCCCACCCCGTAAGCTGACTCTATTGCCTGCCGGTTAGCGACACTTTGGGGATCAGCCTAGATACGAATCGCTACGCTTCTTTGAGATGAAAATCTCGTCGGTTGCTGCGCTCTCTGCGGGTAATAGCAATAGCAAGAGAGTGAAGAAGATCCAAGTCAGCAGGGATTGAGTCCGACTCAAGTGAGTGAGTGAAAGGCGTGGCAAGAGAGTGAGTTCTACTCGCGAACGCAAGTGAAGGCCCACCGCCATAACTGACTTTCATTAAGCGGCTTCAGTACAAAAGTTCCTCCATAATCACACTGAACGCCCAGAGCAGCTCTCTCCCCAGTCCACAGCAACGTGTGGAATCTGGATCTACTTTGCTTTGTGTTCTGACTCTATTGGATCACCTTCTAAAAAAACTACTACTAGGAAGATGGAAGATCAAATGCTAGATTTCAGAGATTGGACTCTCTCTTACTGTGATTAGTCTGGGCTGTTCCCGAGCCAGGTTCCTTGGATCCATTCTGACCTCAATGAATGAAGAAGGGGCAGATACGACGCACACCTCTTTTGAGCCGAAGAAAGATCTACTACACGGCTAGGAGCAGAGAAAGATTGAGAAAGCAAGAGTACTCTACTGTCGATTAAAAGCCCCCTCATAGTCCGAATGGATGAAGGAGGCTCTATCTATGTCATCGTATATAAGGGAAGAAGCCCGCGCCCTCCCCTGATCGAAGAATGAAGAAGTAGTAGACTTGAACTTGCCCGTCCCGCTCCGTCTTGGGGAAAGATACGAAGCGAAGACTCTTTGAAGTCAAAAAAACAGATCCGAATTCCATTAGCGTAGAAGGTTCCATCCTCTATCAGGATCAAGGCGCGAAGCGTTGCTTTTTTCCCATTTCTTTCATCTTTGTAGCTGGCCTTCTTTCTTGAGGCACGAGCGATGTCTTCCTCTTGCTTGAGGCACGAGCGATGTCTTCCTCTTGTATTCGTTCTTCGCTACGCGCCTTTGGCTTTTCCTAATGCTATTAGGCTTGAGGTCTCCCTCCCGCTTGAGATGATTGGAAATGACTAAGGTTCTCAGCCTCAGTCCCCTGGTCGGAATCCTACTTTCACTTTAGGTTGTAGCGATTTCATGTGATTGGAGGTCCATTGCATTGGCCTTGGTTGTTCGAAGTCTTTGATTCGTTCTTCAGGTCATGTGTAATAGCCTAGCGGGGGAGCCCTTTCATTTTCTTTTCTTCGGTCGGAAGATTGGAAAGTTCGCATAGTATAGCTGCTGGTCGTGCGGGCTACCTGAAAGATCTTTTGTCCAAGGTCGACAATGGTTTTTCCACTTTTGTTTTCCTAAGCTAACTTCTTAGTGGGACAATAAGACTCAAGAGGGACATCTCTTTATCCGCGAGGACAGGCTTCAAATGAGTCTAGGTGATGGGGCTTTCCTTTCCGGTGTTAGTGACGAAAGGATTGTTTGCAAGAGAAGCCAGTTAAGATACGAACAGGAGGCATGCCACGCATAGTAAAAAAAGGGAAGATGATGGACAGAGGGAAGTGACATATCTGAGATATATGCCCCAGAATAGCAGGAGGAATCGGCTGTGAAAGAATCAGCAGCTAGAGGAAGGACTACTGGTAGTGGTTCGTCTTATCTTATTAGTAGTGGTCAGTGGGAAGAAGAGAAGACGCTAGAAAGCGTGAAGGAATCGGCAAGAGGTCTTGGATTCGGCATTAGCGGTCAAAGCATTGATTCTAAGCCAGTCCAGTCTATTAGCAAAGAGCGATTCTTTCAGCCGCGAATCCAACTTACTTCGACTTCAATGCTTTTTTGAGTTCTTCCCCGATGAGCTCTTCCCGGGCCGGGGTCCTAATCAAAGCAGGCAAAGGGGGAGTTCTTCTGAAATGCGATGGGAACCTTTCATCTTATCTTAAGAGAGTGGAAAAACCAATTCATCGAAAGCACGCTTGACTTCTCATATCTTTCTTTCCTGTTCGGAGTTCTCATATCTTTCTTGTTGACCACTCCGGTCCTATAGAAGAAGCTTTTCCGCTTTCCTTGGCTAAAGTCAGCAAAGGATTCCACTAGCTTTGAGCTCTCACGTAGTGAAGAAGGTTTGGTTCGGTGGTCTCGTTTATATAGGATCAAGGCAGATGAAAGGATAGAGAATTCTATTAGTTTCCCACGGAGCGGTAGGTGTTCAGTGAGTGAAAGTCAAATCCATTAGAGCCGCAAGGCGATTCGGATGAAACCCCCGGTACCAAGGTGCGAAGCATCATGATTGATTCGGTGTAACCGGTCTTTGATCAAGGGAAGGGATTTGGGTTTTGATTTCCTTTTTTGTTTTTCATATGAAAAAGTCAGACTACGAATGAGGGGTGTGAAGCTTTTTCTCATATAGATATCACGTCGAGCTCTTTTTCCGCTCCCCTACAGTATCTTCACCGCAGTAGAGTTTCACCACCAAGTTCGGGATGGATTGGTGTGGTTCCTCTACGCCTAGGACACAAGAAGAAGAATATCGAACCATGAACGAAGAAAGGCATGAGAAAAAAGGAATTCATGAACAGCAATGCATCTTCTCCGATCGCTAGGATTAAGTCTGCTTGCCTAACGGGTCCGTCACTCGGCCGCTACTGAGGATCCCTCACGAAGAAACCACCGCTTAGATTAGATTCGAGCCATACATAAGTAATCAGAACTGGGAGTCCGGCTCCAGCAATCGAAACCCAATCCAATTGGAAGGACAAGTCTACCGGAATCTAAGACCTTGTGCCGAACCACCCGATGCGGGTTCTAAGAAAAAGGAATTCGAGAGCTAGAATCGAGGATGAAGCTCACTCCAGGAGGAGGCTTCCAATGATCTCATTTCTATTCTCTACGAGAATTCGAATTCAAAAATATATCTCGTCTAGAATAGAATGATTCTGAACCGAATGCGAACATTATTGGATTATGAGCTTTTGCTTTTCTTTGACGGATTCTTGCGAATCCATCCGGGCAGTAGACCGTGCAATGGGAACGGCTGTTCGTGGTCTTCCTTTTGATTCAAAGAAGAGAAAGAGTTTCAGGCCATGCTTAACACATGCGAAGAGTTCTAGGCATAGAGGCGGAGAGTGGTTTGATTAGATCGAGGAGGTAGCGCCCAATAGTGCTGAGCCATGAGTAGACAACAGCCATCTAATGGTAGTCTCGCGAAGCCGGTAAACGTCTACTGTAAGAACGAAGCTCTCTACTCTCCGTTACTGTGCTGAAAGCTCTTTTCTCTTTTCTGTTACTCGCCTATGCCAATAAGCTCACATTCTTCGAATCGATCAGTCAAGGAGATAACTCATAGGTCTAGTTCACAAAGAGCAAATATCTTCTCTCCTATCTAAAAAGTAGTCAAGTCAAGTGGATGAATTCCACTATAGTGGCTAAAAACCAGTCCAATCTTTCAGGGTTCGTTGATTCCTCAAGTTTAGTTGCTGAGTCAACCTCTCGTTTAGCCCTTCCTCCAACAGCTTCAATAGCGTAGGTTCATTTTCCTTGTACTTAGGCCCTTACTCCCACAACAGATGAAGATTCTGAGGATTCCTCTTTTTTCACTCCTATTAACTAGAAGGGTGAAAAAGAACAAGTAGGAGAGTGAGCCATTCAAGAGCGGATAAGGCTAAAAGAGCAAAAGCAGGGCTTGGCTTATTCTATTCATCTGCACCACCAGACAGAGATTCGCCTCGTTCAGCTAGCCGGATGTCCAATCAAGAAGAAAGAATGGATAGCCTTGAAACAAAACAAGGTCTTCAATAACTCCTTCTTCTCCGCCTCTATACTAGTTCTTCTTTTCTTCTTCAAGAAAGAATTCCGATTCTCCCGAATACCACGCCGAGCTTCTGCCCGCTCGTCACTCTTAGTACTGCTAAGACCCAGACTCGTAGGAAAGCCAACCCGACACACATACATAGGAGGGCTTACCAAGCGTCTGATTCTCTGGTCGGTACATGTTTTTAGGATACCAGAAGCAGTGTTTCTTTCCGTTTCCATAGTGAAGTCAATATCTCGAGCAAGAGGCACATATCATCGTCTTAGAGGTTTGCTCGCCGAGCTTCATCGGGTTTCCATTGGTTGGCTAAGATCAAATAGGCATATGAATGATTGGATGGATAAATCATTCTTCTTCTGACGAGTAGAACTTACTACTCGCGCCTATCCGTGGACCAGTTCGGAAACAGATTGGAAAGCTTTTTGTGACTCTCCATTACGGGTTCTTTCCTCCACTCCATGCGGGGAATGACTCCCATACCGGCGTAGCCCTACTGAAATGATGCCCACATACGTGATTCCTGACCCGTCAAAAGTTCTCACACATGTGACCAAACAAGAGCTCACCAGCAAGCCATCCTAGTTGTTGAGGAATCCGGGTCTCATCTCAAGAAGAGCAGCTCATCAAGGAAGGCGAGCGGTTCAAAGTGGTCATCCAGAAAGTGGCTTTCAAGGGAGTGTTTTCTGAGGGCTTAATGCCGCTTCGCTCTCTTTCGCTACGCGCCTGAGATTCCTTTCTATACGAAATTGGAGAAGCAAAGCAGAAAAAGAAGGTCTAAAGCTAGAAATTGGTGAATCGGTAAAGATACCCACGATTTTGACTAGAAGGAGCTCTTACTGTTTTCGCTGCTCTAGATGCTATCGAATCGGAGTTTCCTGGAGGGACTAATAGAGGGCGCAGCTCGGATTGATGCGGAGAGGAGTAGGTGCACGATGTTAGCAAGAACTGGTACGAATGGCATTGACGCTACGCGCCTCTTTGACGGGGTTGTGACAGACTAGGTTGTGCAAGAAGCCGATTATTCGACCAGTGCCATTTCATTGATGCTATCGAAGAAGAAGGAAGGCTCAGAAAAATTGACTGAGAAGCATCTGTCTCATGCCTTTCTTTGTGAATGTCGCGGCTGAGAGAATCTGCTGCTCTAGAGGAAGGATCAAGAGTTCAGCTAGCCACGCACACGAGGAGGATTCATCTTTAGCATTTCCGATCTTAGCGCTTTCGACTTCTCATCGAAGAAATCATCCAATAGAATTCATCCAAGAATGATTTCTCGTCTGACTTCTCGCGCTACCTTGACTTCCTTTTCATATCGCTCCGCGCCTCACCTTCCCGCTCGCTCGCGTCCAACCCTGATTTGGCACACCACTGGTTGGTGGCTTCAATCCGCTGGAGAGAAGGATGGTCTTTGGTAAAGAGAGCTTGACAGGGGCTTTTCTTGTTAGTAAGTAATCACTCAATTCATTCTTTCGCCTCTCTTTTCTTTCCAAATTTCTCTATTGAACATCTATGATATAGATGAATGATCTTACTCATATGTCACAACTGTCCTGTGCTTGACAAGTAGTCCAAATCTCCGGGAACCAGACCTGAAATCGAGGCAAGCTGTAGTGCCAAACCGGTCTCGAGTCAAGTAGCCCGCTGAAATGTGTAGTGTCGAGTATTGTAAAGGAAACCCGGAGTCCGCTAGCACTCACTCTAACTGTTGGAAGGAAGACTGGTTTTGAAGTTCCCGTATATATCTATTCTCTTGCTGCAAACGGTGACATGATACTACACTTCGCCGTACTCTTCTTTACTGAGCGAGCCAGGAACCCGAGAAGCAGATCTTTCTTCTCTTTGTCGCTTAGCTTTCTTAGAACTCAAAGAAATTCTGTGGATGCCTCTTCACCCTTCACTTATGAGACTCGTACAAACAGAAATGTTTGCCTTCTTCTTTTTCCGCTTTATGCCTTCTGTCAAAGTCTTATCTTACTCAAAGAAAGATAGAAATTGGATGATTTTTTCACACCGGATTGACCGACAACGTCTTCTCTGCATCTAGATCGATTCCTATCAAAGACCAGATATTCCGCTTCCTTCCCCCATCCACCGCCCGTGGTTTCAAAGCATTTCAATAAGACAATACAGGGTGTGGAGTGAGCCTAGAGTATAGGCAGACTCCCTCTTCGCTTTGCTATTCTATCTTCGGGGTAGGTCAAGGGCCCAGAGGGTGTGAGCCGATAGGCGATTCGCTTTCTATCTTCTTTCCTCTTCGCCTTATGGATAGAGAGTGGTGATGCAGGAAGTTCTAAGCGTAGAAGAATTCCACAGTAGGAACCATGCCTTCTTTTTTATGAAAGAGCTGACCGAGGTTTAGAGCTTGATGGTCAAAAATGCCCGGGTACATCTCTGAGTTCGTCCATCAACTCACTTTGGAAAGAATGCCAACCAGCTCAAAGGGTTTTGGGCACGACACGGGAAATCTTGCGCCTTCGTATATATACACAAACCGGGATCTTTCATTTCGTAGCCACCTCTTGGGAGAAATTACCTCACTAACCAATCCTAGTACGAGAGTCTGGTATTATGTTGAGATTTGCAGCTGTTCGCTACATCTGTCTCACCAGATCAGCTTTTTGGAACTGCGTGCCGCACTCACGAGCGAGAAAACGGAAAGGTAGTTCCACTTGTCATCTTGTGAAAAAAGGGCTACTAGGGACGTGCTCGTAGGTTATGCCGCATCTCTGAGAAGCAGCTAGATCGATTCCTAAACCGCTAATGCTCCCTCTTCCAACTCAAGGAGCTATCACAGCTTCTTCTATTCCCTTCCTACCGCGCTTAACTCGTTGACTTGAGGATGTCTTTTAGCGAGCTTCGCTATCGCTCGCCTCGGATTCTCTAAGGTGCACTTGCTTTTACTAGAGTGATTAGATTGAGTTCTGTGGGTTTGACTCACTTTCTTCCTCTGCTTTAGTCTCTTTGGGCTGTCTATCGTCAACCCCTTGGCTGGCCTAAAGAGAACTTACCAGACTCTCAGCACGGACTATCTGGATATATAGTAGAGGGGAGGGGACGAAGAGCACAGCACTGATTAGCTGAATTAAGAAAGAAACATTTCATATGATCTATTTCGAAGCGTAGAAAGGAGATGATATACAAACATGCGAAGGAAAGGATCGATGAAAGATGTAGACGTGACGCGCACGAAGAGTACGTAGGGGGTTAGTTACTTCTATAGCTACTCCTATACATGTGCATAGCAATGCAATGTTCTTTAGTCAGGCTGTCGAAGATGATCAAGAGAACCCTTCCGCACATGTTTGGCTTTGGACTCCTAGTTCTTTCTATGGATCTCATAGTTTGAGATAACGGGCAGTTTGAGTATGATATAGTAGGTGAGCATAGTAAAGCTATGTTCAATCTAACTTATTAGATAGAAAGAGTAAGCCCGGAAGCTTTGAAGTTTCAGCTAAGCTATTTAGAGAAAGACCGGAGGAACTTGAAAGAATGTCAAAACTTGTGCTGGGGTAGGCGCAAGGGCTTCGCCTATCGGCCACGCTAGTTCGCCTATCAACTCACCTTCTTCGTCAGATGTTGACTTCGCCTATCAACTCACCCATTTCGCCTATCGTCCCCTTGGGGCCTGTGCATTTTGCCATTTTCACTCCTGAAGTTCTCAAATTTGATTTTTTCTCTTTCCCTATGGTTTTGCCTTTTTCCCTCATGAAGGGTCCATAAAAAATGATCTTTTTTATCTCGCCTATGGCAAAAGTTCATTTTGCCATTTTCCCTTCATGAGGTCAATTTCAAATTGGAGTTTTTTATCTCGCCTATGGCAAAAGTTCATTTTGCCATTTTCCCTTATGAAGGGTCCATAAAAAATTCTATTTTTTATCTCGCCGATAGCAAAAGTTCATTTTTTCAACGCTTTTCAATGTTTTTTGAGTCAAACCTCAAGAAGGAAATTCTCTGTCGCTCCGCGCCTCACGACCTCGCCTATGGTTTTGCCATTCTCTCCTCGCCTATCGGCTCACGACCCTCCTCGGGTCGCCTCATGAAGGGGACATCGAAAATGAGATTTTTTCTCTTTCCTATGGTTTTGCCATTTTCCTTCATTCAGTGAAATAGAAAAGAGCTCTTTTTTCTCCTTTCCCTATGGCAAAAGTGCATTTTTCCATTTTCTCTTCGCCTCTCTTTCTTCACCGCTCTTCGTCGCTATCGCGACCACGCTTGTTCGCCTTTACTCAACCTAACGAGCGGCCTTCGGACCTAGCTAAAGTCCCGTTCGCCTATCGGCTCACCCTTACGGGCGGCCCTCGTAGCGACCGATTCCAATTTCTCTTTCCATAGTGGAAAATGTCTTCAATCTTTGTTTTTTGATTCAAAACATTTGAGATATTCTATATATGATAAATGAGTATGAGTGAGAAAAAAGTGAAGTGAAAAGATTTGATCATCTTTCTCGTATAGAAAGAGAAAGAAAGAGGATGTGATTCTGAGCTCTCTGCGCACTATCCTTTCAGGGTCGAAGTTTCCATTGCTGATTTTGGATCATTGGTGTTGCTTTTCTATCGCGATCATAGTAGATCGTGGGATGATTGATGTACTCGCAAGGAGAAGTTCCATCGATTGCCCATTGGATCGGGGCGGGGTAGAGTACCATCGGGAATGAAGACAAGAGAGCAAGGGTAAAAGATCGAACCTGAACGATTCTTTATCCTTTGCACTGCCTAAAGAATCCCCCTGCGCACGCTGATAGTCCCCGAAAAGGTCGGGTGAAGGCGCCAGGCGCTACAGCAAATTGAAAGATGAGGAAGTAGTCGGGTGCTGCTATGGCTCCATTGACAGTCTCCCTGCTTTCGGGAGTGAGATCGATGCGCATCGCACCAGTTCTCGCCAGATAGTGGGTGAGCTGGCGTACTGTCAAAGAGAAAGAAATCTGAGTAGTGGCGAAGGACCGGAGCTTTCTTATTTGATTGAAAGATAGGAGGACTTGGCCCAACCTTCGCTGCGTTCAGGTTTGCAATTCGGGGGAGAGCAATCAAAATTTCCTTAGATGAATGCATAGAGTATCAGGCAATTTGGATTTTCGGAAAAGAAAAGTGTTCTCTCTCCGACATATGGTCCAACCTCTAGTTGGGCAGAAGTGATAGAACTAGCTCCCCGTGACTCATTACCATGGAGGCTCGAAGTCTAGCCGCCGATAGCTGTTTGCTATGTATGGAGCCGTGCCTTATGGTTCGTTCTATATATAGCGGGTTTCTCTCTACATCGAGTTCAGAAAATGTTGACCAACGAAAATGAAGAAACGAGCATTTTTCAGACATTTTTTCAGATCCGGAGGGAAGTCATGAACGTCTTTTTTCGTTAGGGGGAAAGAAAGGGGGCCAGGCCAAAAGTAGGGCTGCATACTCAAGACCTTCCATAAGTACGAAGTCGTAAAAGGCATAGTTTTTCTAAAGTGTCTTTCTCAAAACTATTACGCCTCGAACTAAGTGCGGAGTCTTGAGCTTAGAGCCATCCACACTATATGCCTGTTCTTGGCACGTCTCCCAATATCTGGCCAAACAAGCATTCCATTTCAGCCGGGCTCCCTCTCTATGGTTGACCAACTAAACCATCTATACTAATCGGTGAGGTTGACATGTTCGGTGAATCATGAATGCTAGGTTCTTCTAAGAAGGCCTCTATATCTCCGACATTTAGGAATGTTTTTCCAATTCACATTGTCTTAGACCTTTCCCGAATTAGCTCTAACTAGCCTTGTTAATCAAGGTAGTTCTCCGAGGCTAATTCAATTCAGTCTTGCTGTGCAAGAAGCGCACCTCTGTATAGTCAGTGTGCCGCGAGTAAGGATGAGATGAAGGTTGGAGATTCAGTTCAGGTACAATAGAGAAAAGAATTAGCTCAGGTTCACAGCCGATTGGATATCTTAGAATTCATGGAATTCACCCTAGAGGAATAAGAGGAAGACTCTCTAATAATTGATTGGTAGGCATACTCTAGTTTAGCTAGCAATCTAGCGGACATTTCAACTCAAGAGTGAACGGGATGAGGATGAAAGCTCCCCCAATGGAAGGCACGAACGGCAAGGACTAATCTAATCCCCAGACGAGATGCGGGAAAGAGAGGTAAGTGACCCCGGGGTAGGCGACTCAATCAATAGGAATTCTCTCTGGAACGCTTAGGCCTATTATCTTAGACGGAATTAGTGGTATGGCCTTGAAGCTGGTGTCTTGACTTATGTCATTAGCAAGGCGTAAGCTACTCTGCTGCTCGCTTCGTACCGCTCGTTGCTTTTCATCCTTGAGTATCTTGCTGCTTTTTCCGCTTCTGAGGCAGCATCTCTATCAGCTAGTGAGCTAGTCGCTACTAGAGTTTTTCAGGCGTTTGCGCAATCGGCTTGTTGGTTGGCTTCATTACGCTATAAGGGCTTGTAGCTCAAAGTCGTCTTAATAGCTTTCCTTCTTGACTCGCCCCCACCTTCACTTGCTGCCTGCCTTCTTTCTTGCGATGAAGATGGGTTGGGTTTCTTACGTGTTTAGCCAAGGATCTTTCTGCTATAGAAATGCTTGCAGGGATTCGGTTGAAAGCGTAATAGCTCACAACGCTCGATCCGTCGATCAATGGGTTCGCTAGCGTAAAGGATGGGACAATGGAACTTAGGCCGCCTAGCCTTTATGTATGGGTCCATCCTTATTGACGGTGTGAATAAGAATCAGAGCAATCTCGAGTTTCGAATCTAGTCTTGGCATCAATCCCTTAGTGCGCTCAATCCAAATCCTAGAAAAACACTTCAATTAGCTCGTGGAACTGAGTTCGGCTAACCGTCTAACAAAGCTGTCCAATTCAATTGCTGATAGAGGCGAGCGATAGCGAAGTCGATGAAGAACGTTCACACAACCCAACCTCTGTCCCACTGGCTTCACGCTCCCAACATCTCCGCCCCCAAACCCCGCAAATCCGCCCAGCCACACATCCAAAATCGCTATTCATACCGACGAAGATGCGTAGCAACGAAGAGTACGACCCTTGCGCCTACCCCGTAGTCGGTGAGCCGATAGGCGAACAGTCCAAGAAAGGAGCTGAGTCACGATAGTGACTCAGAGGACGAATAAGATGAGGAAAGAGAGGCGAAGCCCTTGCGCCTACCCCGAAGTAGCTCGAGCGAAGCGAATCGCCTATCGGCTCACACCCTCTGGGCCCTTGACCTACCCATTAGAAAGAGATGTTGACATCTTTCTCATTATCTACGATAAACGAGAAAGAGAAAGCAAAGATTCTTCATATCTCGTTATCTCGTATAGAAAGAAAAAATCTTCTGATCTCATTGATCGTCTATAGATAGAGAATGATTTTCTTCTTCAACGAATGCGAACAGGCCCCACCAGGGGATGAGCCGAGGTGACGAGGCGAAGGATGTGTGAGCTTTTGCTTTTCCACGAATCTTGAGCGAATCCATCCGGGCAGTAGACCTATGGGGAATGTTCATGGTCTTTGCTTTTGATTCAAAGAGAGTCAGAGGTTCATGCCATGCTTAACACATGCGAATCACATGAAAAGAGTCGGCATAGAGGCATAGAGTTGATATTCGATCGAGAAGGTCGCGCCCCAGGTACCTTTGCGAGCTACGGCCGGGTCGGGTAACCGTGACTGTAAGAACGAAAGTTCGTGACTTTAGAACCTCTCTTTTCTCTTTTCTTTCAGTCCCGGAGGAATAGAACTGAAGTTTGAGTTCACGGTGAGCCGCTAGGCGAACAAGCTTTAGCGCTTTATATCCGCGTAAGGCGAAGTAGACGAGATAGGCAGCGCCTGCCAGCAAAGTGAGGAAGAATACACCCCCCTTGTGCTGCGCTATTCAATCAATTCTCCAGCTCTCGCAAAAATTTCGTCCTCGGAGGGACTTCCCGAACGTGCTTTCGGGAAGGTGTATTGACTTTGGCTCGATGAGAACATAATGGGCGCGCTAGACAGGTTGCAGGCGTAGTTTAAGAAGGTGTATGAAGCTTCGCAGCTGTGGAAGCATTGAGATTTGCTTGTTGAGAGATGCGTCAAAGTAGAATACCTGGATAGCAAGAGGCACCAATGCATTCCTCACGTTCAAAGGATTGGAAGGACGCTAGGACACTAGGAAGCCTAGTAAAGGGGCTAAGTCCTTACCCGTGAAGCAAGGAATAAGGAATGTGGTCTTAGTTTCCTTACATCAACAAAGCGATTCTCACTCTTTTTGTTTTTTGTATAGTTGAGTAAGTAACAAGAAACTAAGGCATGGGTCCACCCACCAGAACGGCAGTTAGGGTAGATAAAGTGGATGATGGGCTATCGGGCTGTGACAAGAGAACTTTCTTCTTTCATTTATTTATGATTTCTTAGCTCGTGTACTCTAAAGAAGTCCAATCTGGTGCATAGCTTCTTTGTTTGAATGTGTCCCGCTAACCAGACAAGATCTGATCTGAGATTCAGTGTCTTTGACTCGTTGTGTAAGTAAGGAAGCGTGAGCGGTGTGATCAATGTTGTTGCGACATCTGTTGGGATTGCATTTCTCGCTGCGCGGAGATGATGCTTACCTGGTAAAGAAGTGAGAGATGGAATCGCCGTTCAAGACCACCATTTATGAGCCAGTCTGAGCGACTCAGCGACTTGTTCGTTTCGCTATGCAACGCTCTTATCTTCGTCGCTGCAGGAATCAATCCTTCGTCCTGTTCTCCAATTCTCATTCATCAGCAACGAACGATAAGACATCGTGAAGCTGACATCTCCGAAGCCATCAACCACAGGACAACTACATGGCCTTCTCACCGTATAAGATGTATGAAATGCTAAGCGAAGTGTCTTTAGTACAGCTGAACCGAGGCTCCGTCAGGAGCTGGTGTTCATTCAATCGAAGTAGCTTAACGAGAGGCACCATAACCATAACACGGTGGTAGTAGGGAAACGGGTCCTTGTAAGCAGCACTAGTGAGGGGAAGAGACGATGTTTGGCATTCGATGATTTGTCGCGGCATGAATACTGAATGGTTGGCTTCGCTGTTCATTAGTTAGAAAGATCACTTCTCCTCCATAACCTCGTCATCGCTACCCAATTCATAGACTTTGTCCTATCCACAGAATTTCCCCTGGGAATTTCTCATGAAGAAAAACTCTCTTCAAGCCGTACATCGAGGACGAAGCAGCTCATCTAGGCTACGAATTTCTGGCTAAGAAGCCACGTAGCTAAGCTAAGAAGAGCTTCACTGGAGTTGTATAGGCTTCGAGCAAACAGTCTTTAGAGCTTACTTTTCTTCCCTGCAACGCGTTGAAGTAAGGTGTAATATAGTAAGGTTGCTGAGACGTAAGGCTAAGAATCAATAAGGTAAGGCTTTCTTTCGATCCGGGCAAAGAGAGCAAGAAAGAACCAACCTTCTTTTCCGTCCTAACTCTGACAAGACCTCCATTCCCTACTTTGTCGGACTCAAAGCCTTAGGTCTTTTTCTTGCATGACTTTCACTTCTTTTCTCTGCTTTGCTTTTCTTCATTGCTCGTTTTCCTCTACTTCGTCGCGAAAGATCTAGATTTCAGTAAGATCACCTCTCAAGCTGCTTCTCAACGGAAGACTTCCTCGAACGCGCGTAGTCAATCTAACCGGTCCATGTTTGTTGTCGTGGATTGTCAGTCCCCGGGAATGGATGGTGCTGGAAAGGAGTCATCAGGGGAGATTGAGATAGACGTTCACGCTGAGCTGAGGCAAGGGGCCGATTTTCTTAATCCCCGCTCGTAGGGGCGTAGTCATAGCAAGGAAACGAAGGGGATCAGTACAAGACGGCGGACTTCACTCTCCTCACAGCCAAGAAGAGTTCACATTCAACTAAAAAAACAAAAGCATTCGCAGAGTGCCGCCGAGAGTCATTTTCTTCTTCTTGAATCATTCCTATAGATTGCTAGTAGTTTAGTTCCATTCGTTCGCTTGAGAAAAATGGCTTGGGCCCGGTCTTTCCGCACGCGCAGGTGATCTTCTTAATAAGACTAGCTTCACTAAGACTAATAAAATATTCTATAGTGACTGCCGGACCATTCATTGTCTTCTTATCAACCTCTCCTCGGTTACTCTGAACTACCAAGCCAATCTCCAGTCGAAGGAAAGACGGACTGCTACTCTTCTTTGCCTACTTCTGTCACCCCGCAAGAGACGGTTTGTCCACGTGAAAGTGAGTCACTGCTCCAACCGTGGCCTTCGCCTTTCCAAAATTCAAAAAACCGAAAGAATTTTCTTTTTCACTTCGCCTTATCTTGGCAGACCCTTTGCATAGAATATAGCGGATAAAGTGAATTGAGCCTTGTGTCTTCGCGGGATCCCGATACAATGCCTTCTCGGATATGGAAGCTGGAGAGGATAACGGGAAACTTCCTTTTGAAATGCCCGATAATGGCGGGAGGTCAGTAGAAGTCAATGTCAGGAAGGATTCTCATGCAGATGGCCAAAAGAAAATCACGGGGCGGTAACGGGCCAGGCCCAAAAGCAGAAACTTAAGGAACCTCAGCCCAAGCAAAAATTTCAAGTAGTTCAAAGTGATAAGGCCCATGGTGCCTCAGTCCTCTGTGGCTCGAAATACTGAACTACGACAGAAGGCTAAGGAGAAAAGAGATGAGGTTGAATCTGTTAGTCACGTTCTAAGGGATTGTTTTCATGCAAAACAGATTTGGCAATGCCTGCTGCCTCCTTGAAAGATAGATGTCCTGAACCACTAGACGATACCGAATAGGGTCTTTCTAGGTGAGCTTATATAAAAAGGCGAACTGGCGTGGCCGATAGGCGAATATGAGATGCTAAGTTGTTCATCCGTAGGGAGCCTTCAAGCCTCGCAGAGCCATCTTTCTAGTTGAGAAATCTCTCAAGGGTTCGACTCCTACCTACCGCAAATAGACTCTCTTTCTTTCTGGTCTGTGATCAACCGAGAAGGAGATAGGCGAAGAAGCTTCATAGAGTAAGTCGAGCAGAACGAAAAGCCGCAGCTTACCACAAGCAAGAGTAGGAAATGGTCCTTATACCAATTAGCGCTAGTAGGGTGCTTACACAAAGAGCATTGCATCCTCTTTAGGAACCTAAGGCTTTCTATTCAAAACTCTACGGAAATTGTTCTAGACCCGCAAGACCTCAAGCCCTTGTTGCTTTGGAAGACTCAACAGACAGCTCAAAAGTGGGTCCAATATTATTGGCCAGCGAAGCGGCATTATCACAGCAACAGAACAAGTGACGAGACCTAATGGAGCAGGGAAAGCCATTAACGGAAAGTTCAAACTTAGCACAAACAAGGGATGAATAAGCTAAGAGGCTTTTCTCGCCGAACCTCAAAGGCGTAGAAGGGCCCAATGGATCAGTGTCAATGGGCATCTCCTGCTTTGGTGGTTCCTTTAGAATACCAAATGATTCATTCTCTTATTCGTCGCTATAGTCAACGATAGGTGCTACTTTCTAGCCACAACAACCCTACTACGATCATCCCATCCCGTAGTGAACAGAGATCGATAAAGACCATTTGCGAAAAGAGGTCGTTCGCGCTCGATAATAGGGCTTCGCGCCTGTTGACAATGAGACGTCTTCTTCTATGAAGAGAATCTATGAATTAGAAGGAGCTGATATTTAGAGTAAGGCGATGAAGAAAGGGGCTAAGCTAATAAGGAAGGCGAAGATGACTTTCTATCCGCAATGCGGCGAAGAGGCGATACACGGTGTATTCAATGTCCAACCCCTATTTAGCTAAGACCCCCTTGTCAGGCGGACTGAAAGAATGGTAAAAGCTGTCACACAATGCGGAGAAGTTCAGTGATGTTTCGCATTGCGCGTAGCTAAGAAGGGGAGCAGCGGTAGTGTAGCGGCGATTTTCATAGTTCGCATCTCGAGGGGGTGGCTCGAGTATATAGGCGGTGTCATGGATATAGGACGATTTGAAAAAGGAGTTTGCATCTCGAGGAGGTGGAGCGGATGGGCATGATCGGTGTCGTGAAGACTGGGAATGAGCGTTGTGTTTATCTCGGGAGAATGATATGTGTATTTGAGGGATGCTCAAAGCCGTATACCTTGCTTGAGTGCTTTCTGCTCAAAAGAAAGAGGGGCCCGCCCTTAATCTCTCAAACTAGCTCTATGGAAATAAGTCAAGGTGGAAAGTCCCGTTCCATCCAAGTTGAATTTTCGAAATCTTCGATTGAGCATCCGCGGTACAGAAACTATTGGGGAAAGCGGACTAGTAAGCAGCATAGGAGTACCTATGCAAAGAGCTCATTGATGGAACATTGAAAAGCTTCGACTATATTGTCCGCCCTAATCTTGAAAAGCTCAGATGTAGCTACGCAGCGAACAGATGGAAAGGAAAGTGTGGGGATTCTTATATAGGAGTCGCTTTCGTAAGAGCAAGGTTTCATCCTAAGAAATCTCTATCGCTTCTAGCTGTGTGTATCGGTTCCCCTTTTCTTGAAAGAAGGAGACCTCTCATGAAGGAAGTCGGTCGTCTTCGATCAATCGCGTCAAAAGAAGAAGCGGTGATTGTTGTGCGGTCTTAGATCAGAAAGAGGCGAACCTACCTTGCTTACACGCTACTCTACTTTTCCTACATAAAATGCAGCGTCAAAATTTTCGAAGAACCTAAGGCGGTGACCGGCCCAGTCGGAAAGAACTCATCCAAGAATCAAAAAGAGTTGTTTGTTCATACCGCTGAAGGGTTTAGGGCCAGGTCCATAGCTTTCAATGTAGAATAGCGGCGAACAAGCAAAAGAAAGCACATGAAACTGGATGGGGAGTTAGCAGGAGTCACCACTCTTTTCTTTGATAGCTGTCATTCTCCGAAAGCATTCAACAAGTCGGTTTACTCAGCATTGAACTCTCCTCCGCGCCTTTTGCCTTCCACTCCTATGTCTAGTCAGCAAATAGAGTCAAGCACCAATCTTCTCGAAGCGCACGCCGAATTAGCATCGTAGAGAAAGCAGGCACTAACAAATAAAGAAAGGATGGTAGCTTACTAGCACTCACAAGAAGTGATGGGATGACTTTCTAGATTGACTAGTCAATCTAGAGGTAGTTCTTAGGAATCGACTGCGAGCGGACTCGTGCGATCCCCACGGGGCGGTGACTAGACCCCATTACCGGGATAATTGGCTCAGTAATTGCCTCAGAAACATCTATCCCGGTCATTGAGTAGCGGATATTTCGTCTAGCTAAGGCTTCACCGCCTCGACTCAAAAGCCCTTCGAAAACCCTCGATACTTGCAGCCCTTGGGCCCTACGGGTCTTCGTACCGCATATCTGCTCAAGAACTTTCCAGGGTTGCTCGGCCACCACACCATAACATGATGCGATAAGACATACAAAGACCAAGAGGAGTGCAAGAAGTTCAGTCGCATACAGAAATCCTATATGATATTTTGTTTCCTAATCAAGAGGTGGTCCTGCTACGAATGAGAGAAATGATGGAATAGCCCTTTTCTCGCTCGTATCTATACTTGGACTTCGCTATCGCTCGCCTTCGCCCGTGTCTTGCCACCCTTCCTGCTCGTCTCCGACTCCCCCTGTTCGCTGGACAGCTTTCCGGCCCGTAGAATTGATCTTTCGAAACTAGAAAGATCGTAGCGGTTCTACTCCTACCGATTGATTCAATGCATGTTTTCTGCAAAGTGAACAACTGAGGATGGGGATGCCGGATGGCTGACATGATAGGATTTTCGATTCTTCGGGGATCAAACCCGGGCATATTCGTCTAAGGGCCCTTCACCACCTTTCTCTTTCTTTTTCCGGGCTAATTCTTTGTAAAGCACCAATTGTGGGGCGTGATACCTAAAGTCTTAGCTGTTGAGAAGAGGCTTCTGAAAGAGACAATGGATTCTCTGGATGCAAGGCGGGATATGGGCTCTTTGAAGGAAGAATGCGCTCAACGTGGTAATCCTATCCTATGCGGAGATCTGCGGCATTCTCAACATAGAAGTTTCATGTGCTAAGTCAGCTATGTTTCACAATCCGATAGCGATTTAGCGGTAGGAGTTTTTTACTGACTGATTCTCAAAACACTACTAGATAGCTTGTCCCCACGGGGCGGTACGGAGTATGCGTGGATGTTCGTAAATCCATATTATCCTCTTTGATTCTGCTTTCAAGCACAGCAAACATAACTAACCTCTTCTCTCTCTTTAGCAAGATGGCTAATGGCCTCCTTCTTTCTTTGTTCCCCCACCGCATTTGACACATTTATACACATCGCCTAGCGGTGGAGTTTCGCCCGTCCTCTTTGGTTCTTTAGTAACCTTCGCCTATCTATTTCACCACTCGGGCAAGTGAAAGAAATGACTTTCTACTACTGAGCCGTTATCCCACTACCGTAACCGGTGAAGCTCCATCTTCCTCTTCGCCGCGTAGCTACGGTAGTCAGCTTGTTCGCCGCGTAGCTACATTTGCTCACCTAGAAGATTGTTTAGTACACCCCTACGCTCTGTACAAGGCTTCTTCTAGAGCCAAGCTTGGGCTTCTTCGAGTAAGGCTCTACCTCTTCTTCGGGCCCTTCAATCAAGAGTTTGAAGTCTATAGTGTTTGTTTCCGAACTTCATAGGAATCAATGGGAGAATGGAAAATTTCTCAAGGGGGCTTGGAAGGGATCTCTAGGGATAGGCAGCTCAGTGGCTTTTGGAATCGTCGGCGGAAGGGGCGCAGGTAGATCTTTTTCGAAGAGAAAAGGTTTGACCAAGACCCCCTTTGTAATGCCGTATTCTCAGTACGGGGGGACTTTTGTATCCCTCGAGTACGAGTATCAGCGCATCAGAATATCTACACATCGAATTGAAAAAAAGAGAATCCCTCCGCTATACCCAAAACGTCAAGGTCACAAAAGAAAAAGGCATCTTTGGCGGCCGAAAGAGTTCCTTTAGAAAGCTCTTTGCTAATTCTTGCTTAAGCATGCTTGCAGTGTTTCTCCTTGAGACACCTGTAGCCAGTTGAGAACTTGCTATCTAAAAAACCTGTGCCGTGGCTTCCGGTTTAGAAAAAGAAAGACATGGAAGCGTAAGATTCTCTTTTTCTAAACTATTGGTAGCGGCTCAGCTCTACTTAAGAAAAGATGCACGAGCCACTCCCAACGAATTCGAAAGATCGAATTTGATCTATAAACGAAGCCCTTACAGTTACCCGGGCTAGAAAGTCAGCGACTTCGTCCTGTGAGCCTGCTATACGAAGATTTTTATGGTTGGTTCCAAACTGGAATGAGCGACAGAGCGGAAGGTGAGCTCTCAATCACAAAACAGGGGAAGAACTAGAAGAAAGCACCTCTGATATATTCTCTTCTTCTATATTCTATTCAAAGAGGACGTTGACCTATACCTATACACCTATACCTTCTCGAGATTCAGACGGATAGGATCCTATCTACTCAATTCTTCGTTCTAGTGGTTAACTGCTTGTTCGACTTAAGCCTTTGTCACTCCCCCTTCGTCGCTGAGGTAGAGGTCAAGGGTCGCCTAGCGGCTCCTCCTTTCAGTCGCCTTCGTCGCTATCTTCTCACCCATTTCGCCTATCGGCTCACCCCCCCCTTGGGTTGGGCCCTTCGGTGAAAGAATTAGCTCTTTGACTTGACAAAGTGGATGGTTTCGCTTCCGATCAATCCGTGCTAAGGAAACGGGATGTCAAAGGGAATGGGATCCTGTACTGGTGAACTGTACATGCTCCTAGCTCAACGTATTAGGATGGACGTGCTAAAGGAACGAAAGGAGAGGAAAGCGTGACCATATCACAAGTTGCAACCGGCACGCTGCCTTCCTTTGCTACCCTTTCAGGCGCTCAGGATATGAAGCACAAGGATCGGATCCTTGGACACCAGCTCCTCCCTTAGAGATGAGAATGTTCTTTCCATTTCCACTTCGTTCCCATTCTGAAAGATGGAATCTATTGAGTATGAGTTCCTACTTTCATAATGATGTAATGATGGACTATACAGACAGAATTGAATTCCTAAGAGCTAGCAGATGGCCTGGCTTTGCTTCAACTCACTCTCAGCAGCAGTCTGAAAGTATAGGCGAGCGATAGCGAAGTCATTGGAGGAAAGAAAACAAGGACTGCGATAATCTATTAGTTGAAGATCTGCGGGATTTTGAGTAGGAGTCAATAAGTGCCTCAATCTCCTTCTAAGCTGGGGAGGGCTCTAGAGCATTATGTGAAGACTCTTTCTCTCTCTGCTATCCCATCCACTTCACTGTCAGTATCGAGAGAAGGTCGGAATGTTTGCTGAGCGTAGACTAGTCTGTTCAGGCAGTCACAGGCTTGCTAAAGCTAAAAAAGGAACTGAGCTTCTCCCACGCTACATCAAAGAAGCGAAATCCTCAACTTCAAAGACAATGCCAGCTGGGGACGGGGTTGCCTTAGCTACTATGGTGTACATATGCAAGGAATCACACCATAGCCGGAGTCGATCGTCGAGCGAGGTTTGATTCCTACCTTGGGGCAGGGCCAGATCTTGATGTAGAAAGCCCCATACCAAATATTTGACTGAGGCGGAGAAGAAAACTGGAGATTCTGTTGGTGTGAAGTGAGCTTTAACAAGGCTAAAGGAGCCTGCTTTGGTGGCCCATTACAGTCAGCTTCAAGCCTCCGGCAACCACTTATCCCAAGGGGAACTCAATATTGAACATTTCTAGGCTTCGGAGGATGTAGATTCAGCAAATGATTAGTAATCATTTGCAGATGAGGCTTATGGGGAAGAGGAGGCAAGGGTTGACGCTTAAGCATCGGCTAGTGGAACCCTTCTTTCGTATCCCTCTTTACACATATGGAGGTCTAGTACGGTGAAGAACCCACGGAGCGGTAAGGGGCTCTTCGATTAAGCGAACCAGGCCAACAAAAGACAACCGTCCACTCCTTTTCACGGCTTTAGCAAAGCCCACGGAGCGGTCCCCGGGCTAAAGTAGTAATGAAGAAAGGCAAGCAACATTTCATTGTTGATAGATAGAATGTCTTTTACTATATAGAATTCCTTTCATAGAGGATATCAGATATAGAGCACTGGTCGTCTGAAGTACGCATTGAAGAGGTGATCTCCGACTCTCACTTCAGATACCAATCCGGAATTGATAGCATTTAGACAGGTCTTTTTCACTGACCCGGAAGGTCAATAATAAGAATAAGAAAGGCTGTAACTAGTAGCTAGAAAAAGAAAGTGCCTTAGGCGAGTTCTAGTGCTTGTCATGGAGCGGGGGGAATATGAGTTCCTCCTTTCATTGATGAAGGCGCGTAGCGTTTCTGCTCTTGCTGAGCAGCTATTGCCGAAAAGAAGGAGTCAGGGCCTAACCATTTCATTAGCTAAAGTCACTCCAATTCTATTCACTCCCTTATTGTTGACATCCAGCATAGTTTCGTATAGTAATGGCCCTAGATTCACGAAAGCAGAAGAGTCTCTATTGACAGCGCATCTGCGACTGAAAAGCTGATATGCGATCCCACGGGGCGGTTTCGGAGGATTGATGAAGCGCGGCCTGGGGCCTCAAGAAAGACCATGAATAAGGAAAGAGGGACTACCGCTCTTAACTCGCTTGTCGCAGATTGGCTGTTAGTAGGTTCATTGCCCCTAGAACCGGGGATTTCGCATATCGGTTGTTGACTCGTTTTAGCTTGTATTCATTCTGGTTTTTCTGCTTATCTTGCTTGAGAAAGGCGCCCGATCAGGTTGCCTGCTTTAAGAAAGCACTACTGGGATCACGCCTTTTGCACTAAATGGACATGATGCCTGACTTCCAGCAGAAAGAATGGTTCGATGGGTAGCAAAGCAGCATGAGCTAACGCCTTTATACTGAACTGAGGCTATGGCAATGGAACTCTAGCAAGTAGAAGACACCAGGCCAGGCTTCAGGCCCTGACATCGATCAAAGCTCACCAGCTGAGAGTTGCTCGATCTTACAACCACGGATTGGGAAGCGTTTCAATCTATTCATTCATCCATTTCTTCTGGTGGAAAGACGTGCCGTTTGTTCACATCCATCAGTTTGTAGGGGCAAACCTTGACGGAGATTGCTTCCTCCCTGTAAGCTCGTTCACTTCTTCTCGCCAGCTATCACCTTTTTTCTCGACCCATGCTTTTTGGACTTTCGGTCAATGATCGAGTCTGTAAATAGGTCAAGCTCTAAGGGTCCCAAGAAGGAGTGGGGAAGATCTGTGGAGCGCTGAGAGTTCCGGGTCGCTACGCGCCTGTAGTTCTGGGCTTATCATCACCATCAGAGCACAGGTCGGCAGGTCCGAGAGTTCTTCCTCCCCAACGTTTCTACGAAGGGACGAAATTCACTGTCCCTTCCAGAAGTCTTTCTGCTGTGCCTCCCCTTTGCACTTCTTTATCCGGTATAGCAGGCAGCTTTTCCGGCTCACCTAGCTCACCCGGCATAAAATCCTCGTTCAATGAGCACAATTCTAGATTCTCAAGAGTGGTTTTCCCGATCGGTTCTTTCTTCTGGACAAAGAAGGAAAATGAACCACTTCCTATGGAGAAAAGCGAGCAGTAGCTCTAAGAATGGAAAGCCTTCCTACTAGTATCATGTGGATGTGAACTCCCAATGGCTGCAAATAGCGCAATTACAGTAGCACTGCCCGCAAGAGAACGTATTCCAGTGCTTTTTTTCAGAAAGTAGATTGCTGCTGCTCGTATAGAAAGAGAAAGAGAATGCGAACAGGATGAGCGATTCTTCAGATATCGTTCTCGGAAAGAAAATCTTCTGATCTCATTTCTCTACGAGAATTCTCAAATCTTCTGATCTCATATCTCGTATATAGAATAGAACAGGATGCGATTCTGAGCTCTTGCTTTTCTTTGACTGATTCTTGAGCGATGTAACATCCAGGGGGCAGTAGACCGTGCAATGGGAACGGCTGTATCTTGGTCTTTGCTTTTGATTCAAAGCAAAGAGAGTCAGGGCTATCAAGAATCTTGATTTGCATGCTTAACACATGCAACCACTTCAATGAAAAGATAGATTCTATCGTCACAGTCACAGTTGATGTTTGATTCGATCGAGAAGGTCGCGCCCCAGGTACCTTTGCGAGCTACGGCCGGGTCGGGTAACCGTGACTGTAAGAACGAATGAACTCAGTCCGTGAGTGTGACTCGAGTCTATAGATTTTCTCTTCTCTGTTCGTTCAGTCCCGGAGGAATAGTTCTTAAGTATAAGTTCACAAAGAAAGAGAAAAGGTGAATAGGCTATCAGGTGATTCTCCCGAACCAATAGAGAAAAGAAAGGGAGAGAGAACGCCTCTTCGTTTCCTTGCTATGACTACGCCCCGGGGACTCTTTCTAGATCGATCCCCCGGAAAGATTGGGGGTGGGGCCAGATGCGAACATTTGAAATGAAACCTCGATTCTCTGAAGAACTCCTATCCAATTGTTCGATCCGGAAGCAGGTCTTCGAAGTTCTCGTTCTCTACGGACTGCCCCCTAAAAGCCCAACTGCTTTTACTCACCCCCATCCTTGCTTCTTTTTCCCTATATGATCTGGATCTGTCTGACGAGCATCTGAACAACGACCACGAAGAAAGGAAGCTTCTTAATGGTATACCTTGCAGCCTCTGAGATTAGACCGCTATCGCTAGAAAAGCACAGAAAGAACTAAACTCAAGCAATAGAACACCGCCCCGTGGGATGATCCATGACAGAAGGGGAGGGATGAAAAGTAGACAGAAGGGAAGTAACCTAGCTCACGAAAGCCTTGCAACAACTATGTGGCTAGTTGGGCACACATAAGCTTTCTCGCCTCTGTGTGTGAATTTTTCATTGCACCTTGTAAGGACTCAAGCTACTGCGAGGAAGATAGACTTTTGAAAAGGGCGGAAATCGCTATGTACTGAATCTTGCCGAAAGTACGAAACCACTGCTATCTTCTGTAGTACTTTCTGCCGAAAGGACGGAATCACCTATTGTCACTACTTATTTACGAATTTACGAATGTATCCTAAAAATGACCCCGGTCTTAATGGCTCCGGGCTAATTAGGCGAGTGAGTTCATAGCCTAGTTTTTCACGCTAAACTCAGGAGTCTTCGTCAGTTAGAAGTTCTAAGTGAAATGAGTTCCCCTCCCCAGTCAAGTCCTACTGCCTCTATTGATCGTACTTTATTCTACCTGCACTCTCCTCGGTCGATATTATCCAGTCTTTGATAGTTCTTTTTTCAGTGAAGATCAGAGCGTAATCTTCCATTGGGGAAGACCCTTTTCGCAAACCTCTCCCCCCTCCTCTAGTCTGCATTCAAAAAGGTGTTTTCTCTTTTTGCAATGAGTTGAAACAGCCATTTTTGGGGGGTCCATATATATCAATCGCCAGGCCCCAACCATTCTATGATCTAATGAGCATTTGGCCTCTCTTCCACTTTTTTCTTTGATCTGGTAACCCCTGCATCCTGTAGCGCCGGTCCCTACGGACCAGAACCCTGTTCATTTTCGGCTAACGGAAAGTGTTTTTTTATGGGAGTCAGGGTCGTAAATAGAGAAAGGGGCTTTCCTTTCCCAAGGCGCGAAGCGTTCTTCTTTCATTTCTCTTTATCAATCCGAAGCTGCTCGGTAAACAAGAGAGAAAGTTGAAAGCTCTTTCTTTGCGCATTTTGCATTGATTGAAAGGGGCTATGAAAGAGGGTTTTTCTAATTAAGAGAATCTAAAAAGAGAAATGCCCACGGAGCGGTGCTAGTGAAGGCCTACGTTCTGAGAATAGGAAAAAGTAGGATTTGCGGCTGAACCACCTCGTCTACTAAGAATTCCACTTTCTTTTCTCTATTGCTCTTACTTACTCTAGCTGACCGGGGAGGGGACCACTTTCCTTATTGGTTGAGCCCTCTCGGCAAATTTATCCATGAATTAGATTAGATGAAAAATCTTGTGATCAAACTACTTACGGCCTCAGATTGCATTGTTCCAAATGTTCTTCGACTACTTTTGTTGATGAAGCTCCTCTTTTTAGGAAACTTTACCACCCGACACGACTGACTGAGCCAACCCGGTCGCTAAACCCTAAATTTGATTTCATGTTCTTTCTTCTTCTTTCTTTTTGATCACTAGCGCCTTGCTTAAGCTTAAGGTGCGTAGCAAAAGGCCTTCAGGATCTACACCACCACCTAATGGAAGGACACGCGGGGTGGTCCGCAACCGGTCGTATATACACCTCGACGTAGCGAAAGATCAATCTTTCTCTAACGCTACGTCGAGGTGTATAACATACAACTGGCGGACGAAGTAGATCCTCAAGGGAAGGGAACAAGAGTAATCCATACACGCAGTGGCGTACCACTTTCAATAGTGAAGATGCTGCTTAATCCATGATTGAAGCAGACGTTCGAACGTCTTTCAAGTGTCCCCAGCCTTTTCATTGAAATCTTTGGGCGCTACCTTTTCCAGGATGAGGTGTCTCGCGAACCCATACTAATCAAAGTAAAGAATCCCTTCATCATAGGGAGTCTGAGCCGGTTCGGAAACATACCACTAGGTGAATGCTGGAGTAACCAGTGTCTCAACTGGGACCCGAAGAGACACGGTACGAAGCACCTCTTAGACGGTCAGACACCATCATAGAGGAGACACCCAACAAGTCAAAGAACTTCGTGCCTCTCGCTTCGTGAGTTCGTACCTACAGAGCGTGATATCACGTTCAACACCTTTCGGGCCCTTCCGTCATCAGCGATGAAACGCTTAGGGAACTCCTTGAGCGGGGTGAAGTATACGAGACCAGCGACTTCTCTTTTGAGATAGTGACTTCACAGTCATCCATCAACTTTTTAGACTCCTGAGCCACCTTTTCGTCAGCAATGACAACATCCTCTAATTGCGTAGTCCAGAAACTTTGTTCCGGGGCGTGCATTCGCGGCCGCGAGCCATATAAGCGTAAGCACATGGTGCAGTAAGAGAAGACAAGAAACGCGTAACGTGGTCTCATAGGTCTTCACGCTTCAGAATGAAAACCCTGCCCGAGACCAAGGATAATAACAACAGGTGCTTTGGGAAGAAAGGGCTTGGCCTTTCTCCCAACTGGGTGTGCACCTGTCACTTCACCTGTATCGGTGGTGGCTTCCATGCCAGTCAAGCTTCTGGTCTGTGTTCGCTACCTGGGGCTGAACAAGCGAACCCACTTTACTCTCCCCCGCTTTCTTCTCTTTCTCAATGGTAGTGAACCTCTCTCTGCTGTGCTTCGGAAGAAAGTTTCACTTCGAGCCCACGGGGCGGTATGACATGATGTTTGCCTAGGAATTTTCATTTCTACTGTGACGAAGACCATCCATGGTGACCCATAGATAGGGACAGAGCTTCAAACAGCACGTGTCGGGTCAGCCTACCGAGCCTAGATTGATGAAAGAGTAGAACCTACGGCTATCTATTCCTGCTTTACTTCATAACACACGAGGGGCGCAGCAGGTTGGGCTCTTCCTGCTTGCTTCACACCAATCGGGATTTCTTTAAGACTGACATTCTATTCTCTTCTGCCAACGGCTGCGGAGAAAAAGAAAAGTCAGAGGTAGAGCGAATATGCCCGCCCGTACGGGCGGCCTTGCGTATTCATGGCGCGGTCAAGTCGAAAGTCGTCCTTGGACTAGGAAATGAAGGACACGATCAGAGAGCAGAGCGGAAAACCTTCTTTCTTGGCATTGTGTGTGTGAGAGAGGGCCCCTTCAACGAACCAGTCACTGTGGTGGCTAATTTAGGAAGATCCTTGGGTCAATTCCATGTCCTACCCTAAGGAAAGCAGGAAGGGGAGGCGAGCGGTAGCGAAGTCTTAGTTCCATTTTTCACTGAACCTGCTGTCCCACTTGATGCTTCTTTAGCGTAGGTGCGCGCTAGAAGCATCCTGCTCCTCGCCTCTCGCGTCCCTGATCTTCTTGGCGTCTGTGGCTCGTTTGATTGATTAATCAAAGTCGGGATAAGGATAAAGGTTTCGAATGTGCTACTTCGAGAAATGCTGCTAAAGGATAAACTAGATATGTTGCGAGAGAAACTGGAGTTCCCTTAGCTGGTTTGCCTTCTCTTTTTCCACCGACGGTTGGCTCTTTCAGATCAACTGAACAGGTTGTTAGCGCTCTCTCCTCGCCCGGATATCTGAGAAATGAAAACCCCAGAGGACCTACAGTAGGTTTGTCAAGAAGTTCTCAGAGAATAGAGGGAGGGGCCTTCACGGCTTGAGAACGATGTGTTACAGGCCGCGGAAATGCAAAACTCAATGATTCGATCCGTAGTGACATCTTGAAAAAAGAAAGAAATGTGACCCACTAGATTTCAAATCTATGCCATATAGCCGATTCATTTACTATGAAATTTCATAGTGGATTCATTAAATCATGCCCTTCCTTGAAGGAAAAGCAGCTGATTAGTAAGGTGTGGGAATTGAACCCACTACTCTATATATGCTTTTTCCTTGTTCTACCGAGATGAACTCAAGATCAAGAGCGTGAAGGAGATTCGATTTTGATTCTTCACCGTCAATCTTTCCACGAGAAGCCCCCATCAGATTCAGAGAAAATTTCAGAGTAGACAAAGCCATGTTTAGACATTGGAAGGTCATTCTGCTGACCGAAGCCGGCCTCAGTCCCCCCGGACTGGAACCGCTCCACATATATCTCTTTTGGAACGAGCCTTAATTGAGATTGAGGCTGCTGCTGCTTGCTATATTGTACATCTCCAAAAATGCTGTCGATATTTTCAAATGAAAATTGAAAGCAAGCATGCCGAGCCGGGAAAAGAAGACAAGGCCGTAGAAAGAGCGCAAAAGCACACTCTCCTTGCCTTTAGAAAAAACCCAAGGCGCGTAGCGAAAGAACAAAAGAAGGAGATAGGATCCACCTGCACCGTCCGAAAGGAACCAAGACCCTCTTCTCGGCATCTCAGAGCTCAACTATTCAATTCACATCGAAGGATCTTTTTCCATTTCGCTATTGGTAATGAGGAAGGGCGCGAGCTCGTAGACTCTCGTTCAATCCCTCTCTTTTTCTTTAGGCATTTCTGAATTGAAATTGAAGAATCGGACTAAAAAAGCAAATTAAAGGCGCGGAGCGGTACGCCTGAAAGTTCCAATCCTGTACCCTAAAAAGAAATTGAGTTAGCTTGCCTGTGCCCTCATCTCGAAAGCTACGAAAGAAAGTTTGGAAGTCAGCCTGTTGAAAGGCATTGAATTTGACTCTTTTTTCTTGCCTCTTTCTCTTTTCTCCCCCCCCCTCTATGCCCTGCGTGATCCCTCTGGCATTACGACCTTTCCCACAACGATGCTGTCGGATTGGATTTCACTTGCACTTGACTATCTACGCTACGGCTCCATTGCGTGTGCTCGGGGTAGAAGTTTTTGAGAAATGTCTTGCGTTCATTGCTTTTGCTTTCAGTTCTTTTCTCTAGAAGAGGTGGAATAGAAGAACCCGGTTGAAGCGTCATGATCATACGTCTGTAATGCATTGTATGTCCCATAAGAGGTCCCATCCTTCTACCCTTTCCCGGGAGTCGATGACTATTCATAGCTATGACCTTGACACCAAAGAAGAGTTCGATCCAATGCTTTCTTTCTGTCCTAGTTGATCCTGTAGACTTCTGCCATTGGCGTGCATCCAGCAGGAATTGAACCTACAAATTTGCCAATTATGAGTTGGGCGCTTTCACCATTCAGCCATGGATGCGCTAGCGAGTGAACTAGGTGTTTTTTTTGTAGAGCGGAAAGAACGTCAAAGAAAGGCGTGAGCGAAGCATCGCTACGCGACCCAAAGGCATCCGAAGGATGAAGGCGACAAAGGCTCCTAAGGCTCCGAAAGGGGTAGAAGTGAGCTTATAGAAAGAGAGGCGTTAGGCGAATGGTCCGATAAAGAGGATGTGAGCTTCTCTAAAGAGAAAGAGGCTCAGAGATCATAGTTGCGCGTAGCGATGCTTTCTTTTCTCAGAAAAGCAAGGTGACTGAGACGGGCTTCGGAACGGAAATATGGGTGTTTTGGCTAGCAATCAAGCTAGGGTCCTGATCGAGCAAGACGCAGTCCTATCTATCTACCTCTCCAGACACAATATCTTGAGTACCCGGAACCATGTTCAGTGCTGCAAAAGCGTAGGCTGTAGCCCCCTAACATCTTTGGCTCCTCTTTCTTTTCTGAGAAAAGCAAGCGGAGGGGACGATAGGGGACGACAGGGGACGTAAGTCGATGAGCTGCGTTAGCAGCGAATGGTCCATAAGGGGCGTAGAGCTGAGTCGCGATAGCGACGAAGAGGACGAAAGTCTCCAAAGGGTCCGATTTTCTTAATCCCCGGCTCTGGGTATAGAAAGGCGAACTAGCGTGGTCGCGATAGCGACGAAGAGTGAGCCGATAGGCGAACGGGACTTTAGCTAGGTCCGAAGGCCGCCCGAATGGTTTAGGGTATAGAAAGGCGAACTAGCGTGGCCGATAGGCGAAGTCAACATCTGACGAAGAGTACGTACGTAGTAGGTGAGTCACGATAGTGACTCAGAGGACGAAATGTCGGTGAGCCGATAGGCGAACAGGTTTCATCCCCGGGGCGTAGTCATAGCAAGGAATAAGGCGAAATCAGTCGAGCGACGAAAAGGTGAGCTTATAGAAATCAGAGATCATAGTTGCGCGGAGCGAAGTTTGATTCTCAAGAATCAAATCAAGCTAACGACTTGATTTTCGAATCAAATCAAGCTAACGCCTTTCCTTTTGATGGAGATTTGTAGCATCATTCAAGTAAATACAGATTGAGATCGTAGAAACATGAGCTTGTGATATAGCTACACCTAATTCCGGACCGGTTAATGCGAGAACTATAAATAAAGGACCAGGATCTCCTATGAAATAGATAAGATTATTCATTAAGAGCATAGTCCAAGCAAACCCACTGAAAATCTTTACTGAACTATGACCGGCCATCATATTAGCAAATAAACGTATCCCTGAGCTTAATGCACGAAAACAATGAGGGATTAGCTCAAGGAGTACTAAAAAGGGTGCTAATGGCAGTGGGACTCCTGCGGGTAATGAGAAGCTAAAAAAATGAAGCCCATGTCTTTGAAATCCAACGATCGTAATGCCTATAAAAAGGGAAAATGAGAGAGCCAAAGTAATGAGAAAATGACTTGTCACTGTGAAGCTAAAGGGTATCATACCCTGGGGATTACGAAATAACAAAAAAGTAAAAGTGACCGAGATGCGAGGGGAAAACTTTTGTTTCACATTTCCGGAAAGACCACCTATTTGTTCGTTTACCAGGTTCGGCACGAAATCATGAATAAGCTCTACCAAGGATTGCCAAGCATTTGGCACTGACTTTCCCCCCCCTTTTTTCGTCACAAAAGAAAGAAGAAGTAGGACCAAACCGAGAGTGAGCAGCATAAACAAAGATGGATTTGTGAATGAGAAAGAAAAGTCCCCTATCTGAATAGGAATCAACGGGATAATGGCAAATTGCTCAAGTGGGCTGGGACCTATCCCCGCTAGATCCAGGGCATCCTTATAGGCTTCACCTCCTACTCGAAAATCATCTAACAGGTGCTCAAGAAAAGGTATATCGTGAATAGTCGTCGTAGATTGATTCGTAGATATAGTAGTTCCGAATGACTGACTAAACGAAGTCGAAGCTGGATCACTGGAATTTGAGTTCAGACTCTTTTCATCAAAGAGAAAGATGCGTCGAAAGTTGTGAAACATTTTTCTTTCCATTTTTTGACTGCTCTGCTCCCTAAAAGAGACTGATCATCGCCTTGGCGTTGGTTTTTCCAACAAGAGTCTGATGGGAGAATGGCATGCAATGCGCATGATTTTCGATAGCTTTCATAAATGCGTTCACACCTCTCGAGAGACCGCGATCGATATGATCGAGTTGCCTTAGGTCCTTCGCGTCACTCTACTCTTTGTTTCCCAGGCGGGGTGTGCCCATTGTTCCCTGCTCTAACTCCGAGGGGGTGTTTTGAATATTAGTGAGTCGAGCCTCACTTCGCTACGCGCCTCTTGCTACGCACCTTTCTTTTTTTATGACGTATCGCGCGTGCCCAGTCTCAACGTCACTTCCCAAACCAAAACCTCTGAGAAGCATCTTTCATAAGTAGGACTCGATTGAATCTTTTGGTGATAATATCCTGACCTCACCATCCGGCTAAGAACCTCTTCGCTTGGCTGGAACCGTATTGGCTCGAGAGAAAGAAAAGCTACTCTAACCGTAACTGGCTGGCTTTCTCCCACTGGAACAGGCTCGCAAGAAGAAGGAAGCGAGAAAACTTCGCTCACGTCTTCGCTTATATAAGCTCACCGCCCCTTCGCCTAGCTTATGGGTAGGCGCAAGGGCTTCGCCTATCGGCCACGCTAGTTCGCCTTTCTATACCCAGAGCCGGGGATGAAACCTGTTCGCCTATCAACTCACCTTCTTCGCCTATCGGCTCACCCCCTTTGGGGCCTTTGTCCTCTTCGGGTCGCCAGAATCGTGACTCAGCTCCTTTCTTGTTAAGAATTTATGTCGCCTATCGGCTCATCTTCTTCGTCCTCTTCGTCACCACGCGAGTTCGCCTTTATATACCCTAAACCTGACGAGCGGCCTTCGGACCCTGTCGCCGATGCTTTCAATCTTCGTGTTCTCTTGTCCCCACACAACAATGAGATGAAAATCACTTGAATGAGGACCTAGCTCTACACTCCGCTGGCGCTAGCCAGGGAAATTTCGACTCTCACTCTATAGGGAGCCTTTGAGGATAGAAAGCCACTCCGAATGAGAATGAGAGAAGGCGAGCGAAGCGAAGTTTCTCTTTTTTTAGAATGATAAGTCGCACTTGGATAGGCAAGAAGGGAGTAACCATTCGCCAAGGAAGGAAAGATCCGCTTATAACAGAGACAGAACCTGAGAGGAGAGCTGCTATAAGCAACAAAGCAAACAAGCAAGAGAGCCTTTTCCCCTTCCGGGAAGGGGTTCATTGATTTACAACATGAATTCATCAGATAGGTTGAGTGTGAAGTGAAGTGCATAACACTAATGTATCCTAAGGGTTTAGCACTTTGTATAATGACTGAAAACAGCCAAAGCCCTTTTTTTACTTACCAATAAAAGACACATGGGAACATGGCTCAAAGGCCTTTGTTGAAGCGTGAAAACGCGATGGAAGGCTTTATATAGCATATTAAGAGTTGGTACGCTGTTCTTGGCGGTGTTATTAAAAGGTGCGGCTTCCCACTACATAAATTTCATAAGTCGTACTGCTGACCCTTTCCTCGATGGAAAGCAGCAGCCCATTCTATTGTCATCAAGTTTGTTGCGTTCGTTAGTCATGTCAGAGTTTGAGATCTTTGATAGCCTAAATGGCTATCTAGTCAAAATGTTGGGATTCGAACCCATGATACATACAATCTTCTTTTATGTTGATTTAGCAACCGCCTGACCTTACCACCTCAGTAGCTAAGTTGGTAGAGTTAGGGTAGATAAAGTCTCTGACTGGTCGTAGGTTCGAATCCTACCTGAGAAAAATGCCAGACTCGCAAGAAATTTCCCCCTTTTTATGTTTCTTTAAGGGGACTTGTCACCGGTGGAAGAGATCAAGACGACTGGAGTGGCCCCCTGTCTAAATGAAGTGGGTCTCCCATAGTGGAACCGAGGAACTTAGGGTAGATAAAGTCTGCTGAGGGTGGGCGACTTCCTAGGGCCTTTTGTGGATAGGTATAAGTCGGCATTTCTGACGAAAAAGTAGAGGTGAACGGCTTCCATTACTAGTCTAATTACATGATCAGTTACCGCTCGCACCTTACATAAAATGACGTCAGTATAGAAGGAAGCGCAAAAAGCCGTTTGAGAATCCTACCCCCTCTTAACTGACAGCTTTTTAAGGAAGTGGGTGCTTTCGTTTAAGCAAGTAGTCTGAAATGTCTCTAATCTGGATGAGTGAAACGAAGGTGCTTGCGTCTATTAAGAGTCTTTGCATGGCAACCTCTAAATGAAAAAGCCTCTTTTGATGGAAAAAACCACTGGCGATTTCCGACTCAGTCTTTCTTCATTTTGAGAGCAAGGCGGCGCTAGTTTCTTTTCTCTGAAAAGAGATCGCTAGTTTCATTTTAGAAGAAAAGAAAGCACTTTTTGCTTGGAATTTGGAATGGAAGAAGAAAATGAAAGACGAACAACCGCGCTGGTCGTAATAGATCGACTTGAATGCTGGAGCAAGAAGACGCATTCAAGTTCCATTTCAGGGAAGGACGACGTATCATGATACTTTCTGTTTCGTCGAGCCCTGCTTTGGTCTCTGGTTTGATGGTTGTACGTGCTAAAAATCCGGTACATTCCGTTTCGTTTCCCATCCCAGTCTTTCGCGACACTGCTGGTTTACTTATTTTCTTAGGTCTCGACTTCTCCGCTATGATCTCCCCAGTAGTTCATATAGGAGCTATTGCCGTTTCATTCCTATTCGTGGTTATGATGTTAAATATTCAAATAGCGGAGATTCACGAAGAAGTCTTGCGCTATTTACCAGTGAGTGGTCTTATTGGACTGATCCTTTGGTGGGAAATGTTCTTCATTTGTGATAATGAAACCATTCCATTATTACCAACCCACGGAAAGACGACCTCTCTGAGATATACGGTTCATGCCGGAAAGGTACGAAGTTGGACTAATTTGGAAACATTGGGCAATTTACTGTATACCTACTATTCTGTCTGGTTTTTGGTTCCTAGTCTGATTTTATTAGTAGCCATGATTGGGGCTATAGTACTGACTATGCATAGGACTACAAGGGTGAAAAGACAGGATGTATTCCGACGAAATGCGTTGGATTCTAGGAGGACTATAATGAGGAGGACGACAGACCAAATCGACATCTCGCTCACGCCTCCCGGTCGGCCCTGTTTGCGACCAGGGGAGGGGCGCGCAGCGATGTCGCTATCGCTCATGACTTTGATTGTAGGCCTGCCTCCTCCTTCATTCGTGAAGCAGTAGCTTCCGCGCTGCCTACAGACGTGACCCCTACCTTTTCAAACCGCTACTGGCCTGCTAACCAGGATCGTCAAGGTGAACCTGACTCTATCCTAATCTGTATCTTTCTAGCGCCTTATGTCAGAACAAAAGAAGACGCTTCGCGCCTCTTTATCAGTCTAAGATAGGGGAGCGGGGGGTGAGCAATTCCACTCACGGAGAGCTCATCACTCTCCTGCGTACGGTTCAAAGTGTTTGCAATTTTGTTGTCTAAAGAAAGATCGCACTATGAGGCAGCTGGGCGGTTTAGGGTATATAAAGGTATCGCTCAGTTCACCTTCACTAAGCTATAGCTTCAATCAGTCCGTACAACACCGGATTTGGTTGTAGCGAAACTGACTACTTGGTTCATGGACCAAGCGCCCCCCCTCCTGCTGATCATGTGTCGGCAGGTCCAGGCGAACACGTGCCTTCTCTCTTTTAGAACAGATTCACAAGCGCACTATGACTGAATTCTTTCATATCATCGAGCGCTTGGGTACTCGTCGGAACTGGCTCCGCACTTTGGAAAGTGCTCGACGCTTGCTGGGTCTTGGAATGAAGATCCAGCTTTGCGTCTTTGGTAGGCTGACTAAGGAGCACAGCCTTGCGATGTGCTATATGGTCCGATACATTGTACGTTTGCATCGAACCCTCTTCGTAGGGCAGTACTTCAAAGGCGTATAAGTACGCCTTATGTGGTACTAGTAAGACCTCCTGACGTCCTTCGTACGTATCCTTGACCGCGTCGGGAATACCCAGGTTTAGACCTCCGTCTTAAGAATTTCATATAAGACGGAGATCTAGGAGTGGTGCGCCTGAGACTGAGCTTATGCTCATTCTCATTCTCCCCAAAGGCGTGTGAACCCCGAGACTATACAGGGTCAGGGATATACATATACACGGGTGAGAGATCTCGTTAGAGAAATCATAGCGAGATCAGCCTCTATCCTGTAGAGTCTCGGGGTATTCACCAACTTAACACGCAAATCCCGCTTCAACTTGCTCTCCTTATAGTCGAGCCCTCGTGGCCTCACACATCTATATATAGAAACCCTGTTGATAGAGTGTCTTAGGCGAAGAGAGACAAGCGCTGAACGGCACGTCTTTCCAGTGGATGTGCTAGCTGTTAAGAACTTGTACCTCCCCGCCCCCCGATCGCCAGGACGAATACAGCTTCGTCGCTACGCAACGAAAGATAAGATGACGAATGAAGGTGACTTACCCACGGGTTTAGGGTATATAAAGGCGAACAAGGTGTTCCGATCCTTTGTTGTGTAGGGATTTCGTTGCTACGGGAAATCGTTACTCGGGATTTCTCAGTCTAAACCCCGGTAAAGACCTGGGGGAAGCTTCCCTTTAGTAAAGAGTAAAGTAAGAGAATTCAAAGAGAAGGAGTGAGCAGCGCTATTGTTCTCGCTTGTGTTTTGATCTTGTTTTTCCCTTTTTCAGTTAGCATCACATGTTGTACATTTCATTAAGGAATTATTTGCAAGTAGAGAAGTGGCACCGATGGTAGAAGTGGGTAATGCAAACTGGCCTAAATTATCTACAGAGGATCAGTCTATGCTACTTGCCCACGGGGCGGTAGAAGAGTTGGAGGTGAAGAATGTTCTCCATGAAAGGATTGAAGGCACCTGGAAAAGCCCGATACATAGCTAAACACCGGGCTGGTTCCTAATACGCAAAGGCGCGCCAGCTCTCGACCAAGAACCTGACGCAACCTCTATTTTCCAACGGAATTGGGAGGTAGTCAAAGGTAAACTAATAGAATTTGTGAAGCTGGATGGTCTGACTTGGAGCTTTGTAAGGCTCACATAACTTTGATTCAAAAGAAGGAAAACCGAAAACCCGACTTCTATTGTATCCTATAAGTTTGCTAAACACTACTGAGAAGGTAATTTCAAAGGTGATAGTTGGGAGACCCTACAAAACTGAGTGGGGCCTTTTCAGAGCCTGGTAGAGGCACATCAGAGAATATTAGAGTCACACAAGAAATGTACTATGATGCGCATGAAGGGGAGGCAAGGAGGAGTCATATTCAAGATGGAGTAGCTACTCTCTGGAATTCACCGGCAATAGGCCGGGTCTTATGTACCAAGAAAATAGACTGACACAGGTCAGAGTGAGGCACCTATCACCGCGAGTGGATTCACCCGTGCTTATTAACCAACTATCACTCTTTCTTTTCACCGAAGCGGGAAACGAGGAATGAAAGAAAGTGGTCGTTGTTCTCGGCCGAACTAGGATCCGAAGGAGAGACCTCAAGCCTATGATAGTGTAAGTTGGCTTTTTCTAAGAAAGTCTGTTACTTCAATTTTCCAGTTGCACTACAGTTGATGTTTTTTTAGTAGATTTGATTCTGTTTTGTGTCTCAGCAAATCAGTTATCTTGTACTTGTCCAGCAATTGGGTCAAGTGCTTTGTCAATCCTTCTGGTGATTTATCACGAAATGAAGAGGCATTGATGGCGCTACGCGCCTCTTTCTCAACTCGGCGTGGTCTGAGACAAGGTGATCCGATAAGGATGGAAGAGGAAGTTAGGGATTTCGTTGGCTGCCATCATTCTTGTTTGAACCTAGAAGTGAGTCTTTGAAGGACTTGACACCGTCGGGGTTCCGGGTTTGTGCGGAGGATTTTCTTTTCTTGGTGTTGCGTTGCAAGAGATCTGTTTCTTCTTGGGATCGGACATGAACTCCGGCAGGGGGCTCAAGCTTTTCCGTAGCCGCGCTCATTGAGAGAAAATGACAGTAAAACCAAAACCCCTTGAATATTCTCACTGCCCGTATTCAAATTGATTTAGGAGCCTTTGAAGTCGGCTTAAGCTTTGAAGATGGCCATCCCGTGTAGCTTTCACTGAATTTTTGCTATGGACTTTCCTTAAGAAAAAGGGGGTGCTACCGAAAAAACGTGAACTTCTCTGCGCCTCTGGCTTGTTTATATGGAAAGAATTCTCACCAATAGCATGCGGAGGCGTCGGGGGATGAGTGTCTCGGATCGTTGTCCGCTTTGTGGGGTTGAGGAAGAAACGGTTCTACATTTGCTGAGGGATTGCTCCCAATTTCCTTTTGGCGTCTCTTTGTGCCGAGCGGCTGAATTTACTAGCTGTCCTCTAGTTGCTTGGTTCAATTCTCATCTATTTGGAGATGAGATGCTCGAGTACGTATAGTTGGCAGAATCTTTTTCTTGCGGCGATATGGTCTATTTGGAAGCGCCGCTGCTCCCTGATTTTTGATCCCGATGGTACTGAATTGAACCCGGGTTTACTAGCACAGAGGGTGAGTTCGACGGCGTCGGATATTGCTGCCCAAGCCGAGTTGTGGGGAGAAACCGTTGTTGCACATAGCGTGGAAACCTCCGGATGTGGGGTTTGTTAAGGATGGAGCTTCGTTGGGGAACCCAGGTGTGGCGGGTGTCATACGAGATGCATCGGGAGATTGGCTTGTGGGTTTCATGCTCCACTTAGGAGTATGCTCTAATATGGTGGCGGAGATGGAGGCTGCTCGCTTGGGATGAGGGTTATCGCAAGATTTTTTGTGAGATGGATGCGCTTTTGTTGCTATTGAGCTTTTCAACTCGGGAGATGCACCCTCTAGGTAGTATCATTGCTGATATTAGGGAGCTGCGCGTGATTGGGAGTGTAGCTTTGTTCATACTCTCAGGGAGGATCTGTTTTGTGCCTCATCGGGTGCCCACGGAGCGGGAGAAATCCAAGCTTTTCTTTCTCCTAAAGCTAGGTCCGGCCATGCCCGTAGTATTAGTGCTGCGTTGGGTCTCCTTCTTCAGAAGTCTCGTCGACCCATTCGGGTGGGTAGGCGCAAGGGCTTCGCCTAACGGCGACTATGTCCCCTTTGGTCCCTAAGCAAGGAGACGAAGTCGCCGATAGGGGACGAAGTCGGTGAGACGATAGTCGAAACGAACAGGAGAAGAAAATGATCTTTGTTCGATTTCCCGTGTTTTTGGGCATAACCTCTTTTTCCCTCATGAAGGGTCCATAAAAAATGATCTTTTTTATCTCGCCTATGGCAAAAGTTCATTTTGCCATTTTCCCTTATGAAGGGTCCATAAAAAATTCTATTTTTTATCTCGCCGATAGCAAAAGTTCATTTTTTCAACGCTTTTCAATGTTTTTTGAGTCAAAACCCATCATCTATTCGCCTATCGGCTCCCCCGCCCATTCGGGTGGCCTCCTGAAGTTATCAAATTTGATTTTTTCTCCCAACCAGCTTACGACCCTCGTAAACTCGGGTCGCCTATGGCAAAATGAACTTTTGCCATTTTCTCTTCGTCAGATGTTGACTTCGCCTCTCTTTCTATAAGCTCACCTACTTAGACTAAATTAGTCTTTCTATTCCGACTCTTCGTCGCTATCGCGACTCAGTCGCCCCTATCGGGTCCTTTCCTTTGCCCCTGATCTCTTTCGCAGCTATTCAAGTCAGAATAAAGTCTCAATATAGTATATATTCAGAATCTAGCCCAAAAAGACGGGGTTTTGTCAACTTTTTTATTTCAAATGTCCGTCACCGAGTGGAATCCGATTGATGACGAAAAAGACGGGAAAACGTCAACTGTTTCTCACTAGATAATACTATAAAAGGTAGCCCAGGTTAGTATGAGCTTATCCATTATGTTATGCACTCTTCGAATAGGAATCTCCTTCCACACCCTCGAACACTCACTTGACTTTCTGCTTCTCTTATTCATATTAACAGCTACTCTAGGAGGACTCTCGGTATGATCCCAATCACAGCTTTTCTTCACTACTCCTACATAAATGCACAGACTCCCTTTCCTACTTTGCTTTGCCTAAGACGATAGAGGGCCATCCCACTCCCCAGGCAAACCAAACCTCCCGGCTATCCTTCAGGGCGGGCGGCGTGAACTCTGATTCGATCTGGGCATGCCCCTAAGGGGTCTTCCTGGTTTCGTCACATGGGATGTCCCTTTTTTCGAACAAATTCGAGGCCAGACCCGGCCAACAATAGCTAAAGGACCTGATACTACCACTTGGATCTGGAACCTACATGCTGATGCTCACGATTTCGATAGCCATACCAGCGATTTGGAGGAGAAAAGTCTTGAGTGCCGGTCAACTCTTCATCATCTTTCTTGTGGCATGTCGGTGCTCGTTTTTCCAATTATGAAGCATGGCTAAGTGATCCTACTCACATTGGACCTAGCGCCCAAGTGGTTTGGCCGTTACCCTCTTGCTTAGTCAGACCCTCTTTTTGAGCCTTCCCCTCCTCCTTATGCCATCTATATATATTGCTACTGATGCCATGCTGAGAAATGAAAGATGGTCTCCTATTGCTACTACGAATGCTAGTCCTACTGACTGATACCACAATCCCTTCCATTCGATGCCATCTCATCCTTTCCTGTCTTCTTCGAAACTATGGATCATTTCATGTCCGCTGCTTCGATATCTTTCTCAGGATCTAAGCTCTCGTTCCTTCCCTTGCTTCTGTCTTACTCTAAAAACCTCTTCTTTTCTGAGAAACTGAAATCAGGAGGGTCAGCTGATTCGATAGCATTTGTCCTAACCTAACATGGGATTCACCAAGAGCTTCTTTTTTCTAAGAACAGCAATCCCTTCTTGAACAAGCCATGAAAAGAGGGCATGAGATGCATCAACTATGTCAGTTGCTTTATTTAATCAAGTGGCATTCCCGGAAGAAGGTATTCGCAGCAAGCCTTACGTTAAGCAAGAAGGAACAAGTTCATGCGAAGCTGATTCTCGAACAAGAAGATCAGAACAATAGGAGATTTGCCTCCAACTTGGCCTGGGATACCTTTATTAGATAGACTCTTTTCTGTGTCAAAGAGAAAGAGTGGGTTCTCGCTCAATCAGCTCCTAGTTGGGGAGAGATAGGCCAAGCTCCGCACCTGGATATCAAAACTCTTGATTCAATTCATCTGCACCCTCGTCGCAAACAGCCCGACCTTGTATTCTCACTTTCTTTTTGTCCAATTCCGGGCACTGTCAGAACCGATTCTCTGATTCAATCCAATATCCCAAAGGCCGATGAGCCCAATAGCAAGACTGAACGAATGCTTCCTTCCTCGATTGCTGAGGCCAAAAGAGTACCTTTTTTTGTGCTTAGCTTGCCAGTTAGTGTTCGTTTTCGTATCAGTTTCTTCCTTTCTTTAGTGACTTCACCGAGGTTATGTAAATAGGCTCGACTGAAAGGAGAGGAAGTTTCGATTCGAACAGAGAGATGTCGGAAATTTGCTCTAGGGAAAGATAGAAGGGGCAGAGTATTCACAATCACGTGGGAAGTCTTCATTCTTAGTAGTGGAGTCCATATTCTTCCTTTAAAGCCTTTAGCCAGTAGGTAGCTACCTTTACTCGGTCTACTATAGAAGAGAGAAGCAAAGCAGCTACTGGAGACAGGACTTTACTTAGGGGTAGGCTTGAGAGCTGTCGTACGGGACCTAGGCACTTGCTAACGAACTTCTGGTTCTAAAATCTCAGTTGTTCCTGAGTAAAGTAACTAAGCAGTAGCTCTTAGGCATATGAAATGACTTCTCAGTTGAATAGAATAGATGCTTTCAGAGTCTTATGAGTAGCCAGCCTCACGTCCAATCCTTTGATCTCCTACTAGTAAGCGTAAGCGAAAGAGAAGGGCAAAACCAAAGACGCGAATCAATGTTACACCTTCAGACGCGACATCTAGCTAGCTACTTCTCTAAGACCGGAGTCAATAGCTGCGCTTATTCCTGAAACAGCGGAGAGTTTCACACGAAATTCTACAATCACTTGCATTCAAACTGATCAATGCTTTGCTACCGGGCTTCTAGTTGCCCTTTCTCTAACAGCTGAACTACCACCTTGCGCACTAAGGCCCCTCATAAGGCAGGACTGAATCGATAGTAGTTGTGTCCACTAGAGTGGTGAATGAAAAGCATCTTTTTCCTATTGCAAGAGTGCCTGCGGAGGCGCTTGCTTAGATGAGAGTGGAGTTCCTTCAGCTGGATTTCCTCTCGCTTTAGCTCGAGCATATTTCATAACCTCTTCTTTCTTTTCTTCTTAGCTTGATGCGGTAGGCGAAGAAGCCATCCAGTAGCAAGCGCTTGAGAATGAAGAGAAGGTAACTAGCCTTTCCAGCGAATGAGTAGGCGCTATCTAACTCAATCCGTGCTAAAAGGAAGGAATAGAAAAGCAAGCCTTGGGCATAATAGTCAGAGTAAGGGAAGGTCACTCCTGCTTTCAAGTGCTTTATCGTCAGGGTCTGTAGTAAGCACAGTAGCTGCTCTTAGTCAGACCAGTCACAGGGATATCTCGCTCAAAATGAAAGATATAAGAAAGACATTGCATTGATACTGAGACTGATAGCGAGCCGGAAGAGCACTGGATAGGGTCTCATCCCTGCTTCAACCAGAGATGGGGAGACGGCAGCCAGTCTTAGCTACAATCTCTGCCCTTACCGCTACGTGGGTATCTTCCTTTTCTCGTCTGAAAACGGAAGAGTCTTCGTCTCTTTTGGTTTGACATTAGAATGCCCTGCCCCTATTACAGAAGGAGCAGCTAAAGCAAACTGACATAGTGAAGAGGAAGGGCTTCTAAAGTTGGCTTTTATAGACTGCTGGCTAAAAAGGGAGAGAGCTAAATGAATCGAAAATGTGAGCGGCGGGATGGGACTGTCAAATGGGTGAGGTACTTTTAGGGCCGTCTACATCGAGCTGTAGTACGACAGAAACCTGACCTTAAGCGCGAAAAGTTGCAGAAGCAGCGAAAGAAAGCATATCACCAGAGAAAGACATCAAAGAGCAGACCCCTAAGAAGGAAGGGAGTGGTTCGATTCCCTTTAGCGGGGCTTGGTAAAGCACATTTTGTGTAGTAAAAGAATCGGATAGACAGAAGCGAAACTCGAATTACACCATCAGGAGAAGGTATAAGCATTCCTCTTTGGGGTCGGCAGAAGCCTTCTCATCATTGACTGATCTCATCCTATCCGAAGCATTCCAGGTGTGATTTTTTCAACGAAACTCAAGACGTCGTGACACACAATGGATCATAGGTTGCTCCTTTGAAGATCAGACCCAGGCTAGTTCTGTATGCTCTTTTTCCAATGCTGACATGTCAAATAGACAATGGATTCCTGGTTACTATAGAAAGCTTTCACCGTGTGACCACATCTCTTTTATGGGCAGAGGGCGGGCATAGAACAGAGCTTCAAGCTGGCATTACATCGATCCAGGTCTCAAAATCCTATAGTATAGGGACAGAGTGACAGCAAACAGAGATGAGGAGAAGGTGTCAAGTGTAATCATTGACTGAGCTGGACCAGGAACATCAATTAATTCCCCTAGCTACAAGAAGCAAAATCCAGCGGGGAAGAGCCATAGCGGGAGAAACCTCCCTTGCTGCTGCCAAGTTTCTTGATGTAGTTGCTTATCCTTCAATCCCATCTGTCTATTAGTGAAGGCTCCATCCCATCTTTCGAAGCTCGTGGAAAGAAAGTCAAGGTTGAAGACTACGTTTCTTTTCTTAAGCGGTAGAGAATTTCCTTTTTCCTAAAGGAGAGAACTCGGCTAGCTTTGAAGAGAAGACAGAGGGAAGCATGGGAACCCGGGCTTTGGAAACACTTTTGATAGGCAGAAAGGAGAAGTCCCCCGCGGAGAAGAATCTTTCAATACCCGGAAACTCCCAGTCAAAGATTCCAAGGGGAAAGTAGTCTATTCGGTGCGGGTCGGGTGATGAAGTTCACTCGTTAGAGCGAGGCCGATACGATTCTAAGAGAAGGATCTCAATCCAATCTTTCAGGGGAAGACTACTCTTCTTATTAGTCAATTCTCCTTTACTTTCATCCAGCAGTGGCGATAGAGATCGAGTTCGCAGCTCTCTCGTATGTTGTCGGAGGAGGGGCTAGTACTAGAATGGAAATATCCCCCAGCTGGGTCTATTTGAACAGCAGAAAAGACTGGATCTGAAACGAAAAAGCAGTCGAACGAACAAGTAGTCCTATCCCACTCAAATGCTTTGGGCATAGTTCATAGAAAGATTCATGCTAAGGACTAGCGCTCCGTTGCAGCACTCTCTCAAAGAAGACTTCCCCGATTTGGAAGCTAGGTGGGATAGTAAGGAAGGAGCAGTTTCTTTGAGTAGCTAGAACTTGAACAGTCAGGTTGCATCGGTGCCGGCAGAAATCCGACCATAAGTAGACAGACTTGAACATGAATAGAGAGGTGTCGTATAGCTCCTTTTTTCAAATGGGATAGTGCCACCTACGCCATGCGGCTACACCTCCGGATTTCTCTTCTCCGACTCCTTTCTATATTCAAAAAGAAAAAAGCTAGATAGGATATACCCTCTCTATAGACATATTCAAGCAAGAACAGACAGGAAAGCGAGTGAGCCTAGTTCTTTTTTGGTTTTGAGGACTCTGCATGCTAAAAATCCCTTACCAAAAGGCCGGCAGGGGCAAGTAAATAGAGCGACTTCTGTACTATTAATGAAGGAAGCCATATCTATTGATATAGAGAGTGATTCCAGGAAAGGGCAGATAACCTTAGCATCAGCAGGAGATAGAGAAGGGCGCTTGATAGGGAATGAGACCAGGGCTATTCTTTCTTTATCCACGGAAACAGCCTCTAAAAGAAAGAAGAGACAGGACAAGAACAGCTTGACTGTCCGATCCGCATACTCGAATCCGAGCAAAAAGCAGCTCAGCTCCAACGAATGAGCTCTATAACGCCGTTCGCCCTTTTCTGCCCAAAGGGTGGGAAGAGGAAAGGGCACAACCTGCCCGAACTCGCCTCTACTCCACAACGTATGGCTGATTGGGGTATCTGACGAAGTGGAAGAATGCCTTAGGCTGAGTAGAACCAATGATCTCGTCACCATCTTCTCGTCTATGGCTAGATTGCCATATTAGAAACTTCTCACCGTGGAACTGTGAAAAAAATAGTGATCTAAGGATGGGCTCAAGTATCACTCAATTCTCAATTCTTTTTTTCGAGGTAACAAGAGTTGAAATTCAATGCCGATGCCGAGGGAAAAAAGGGGGGAATTTCTCTGGCTTTCACTGCACTGCCTAACTGCTCTGACTTCAATGACTTCACTGTTTTATCTGGCCTTGTAAAGAAGATTTTCACTGCTTTTCACTCAACTGCCATAACTTCACAGCTCTCAATTCAATTCACCCCACTGCCCCTTTCCCGAGAGAGTGAAGCATAGGCCAGCCCCTGTCCCGAATCAACCCTTACCGCTACGTGGGGCCGGGAAATTCTGAGAGAAATCCCGAAAAAGTCAGGTAATCTCAGTAATCGGTGCTACCCTTGCTTGAGGTAAGCCTTCACTGCAAAAGGGAATTCCAGTGAGCTATTGGATGAAGAATCTCTTCCCGGGGACAAACCATAGGCTAATGGCATGAATCTCTTTTCCAAGGGTTTCCACTGCCAGGAGCGGATTCGATTCCCGGGTTTGATCTATTTTCGGACATGGTGAAAGAAAATGTCACTGCAATCTGCATTACCGAAGCGCGCAAGTCAAGTAGAGGTGCGCAGTGGGTGGATCAATCTCTCTCTCCGGTGTAAGGAGAGAAGTTCCGATTGAATAAGTAATAAGTGTGGAGTTAAGCTATATAGCTGTGACATGGAGCCACTCAACTTCGGTAAGTGAATCCAAGCTCCTCCTTCATCATTCACATCTCTCTTTCTCATTCCCCGCTTGACATCTTTTCTCTCAATGGTACTCTGCTCATTCAGGAGAATTTGAAACACTTAGATCCCGATCGGCTTTTGCTACGGGTTTTTTCAGGGTGGGTCCGGAGAGGAGAGTCGTTTACCTATATTCGAAGAGAATACCGCGAAATGTAAAGTTCGTCGGGCGAGTTTCCCGCTAGAAAGAGGTTTGCTGAAATAGGTTATCTAATCATGCAACTGAGACTAATAGCCCGCGGGTAACCAACGCCTAGTCCGTTGGGGGTATATGAAGTATACG
>JAWHQI010001553.1:0-68982 GCA_033032865.1 Dactylorhiza incarnata | reverse complement strand
TTGGAACCAAGAAAATTATGGTCACAAATGCTCAGACCATATGGGACCGAAGGATACTTATCCAGCGCTTGACTCAAGTCAATTACAAAGTGGAGTTGAAGGGTCTGAGAATTGCTTACAAACTGACCTCAGGTCGCCCACCTTTGGTTGTTGCTGAGGAACTCGTCGATGAGTTGCGCTCCAATAAGGCGATTTCAAGGGTGAGCTTCTGGGAGGTTCTTTAGCGGCGAAAGATGGCTTCCCTCCCGCAAATTCCTTTGGCGGGAGAGCCTGAGACGATCTGTGTAGAAGAAGCGAGACGAGATTATGGCTACTCGAGCCCTCGCTCGGGTGGAGTCAAAACTCCTAAAGGAAGACGAGCCCTTTTCGAAGAAGGCCTCCTCTTCTGCTACTGTCGATTTGCTGTCTGGCCATCATACGGGTCAGGTTGGAGAGGTAAAAATGTTTGTCCGCTTTCTATTTTTATTTAGGCTTTGCTAACCTGGCTTCTATTTGTTTTGAAAGGCCCCCTCAGGCAGGGTTTGGGTCCGTTGCGGACAGTTCTTTGAGGGATTATGGTATCCCTTCCCTAGCGCGAGGAGGGAATGGCGGGGCCCATTTGGGCTATGATGCTTGGTGAGTCGATTTCTTCGTTTGAACTGTTTCATCCTCCTTCTTGGCTAACTAATCTTGTTTGTATCGTGTGTCTCTAGAGGGGTTTGAGTTCCTTCGCCGCTGGCCAAGGCTCCTTTCTCCGCGAACCCTCAAAGTGTGAATTCGGCCCATTCTCCGGCTGAGGATATGGCCAAGGAGGCAATACCCAACTCCAGTCATGACTGTTTTTTGAAACGGCACCACTACTCCGCTGGTATTGAGCTCCTCACATTTGAGAGGAAAACCAAAACCCGCCATACTTGCAATGAGCCTGGTTATCGCGCCCTCAATCACTGTCATCACAGAGCTTCCCCTACTACCAGCACCCCGACTCACCCCCAGCTAGGAATTCTCCACTGTTCTCGCCGAACTCGATTGTTGTGCTGGCGTCATCGTCACTATCAATAACTGAATACGCACCTTCTCGGGGTGTGCCCTCCGATCAGACCACACCCCGCGGAAAGGGGGTGGAGGTAATGCCTTGCCCAAACTAAGGAGAGTCCAACAGCCTTTACAATCATCATGACGCTTGACGTGCAATTCGAGCGGTAAGGAAAGTGCACCCACTATCATTGTCAAGTAATAATAAAACTGGGAGTAACTCCCGAGTATCGAATCTCGGGTGTGTTTCAGCGAATTTACTGCCCAGGCGTGCCCTAATATCGTTGAGAGAGATATGGAGAGAGAGAGAGAGCTGCAGTCTCACAGCATCGTGCCTTCATCAGTTCCACAATAATCCACATCCAGACTGTAACATCCCCCAGACAGCTAGACCCCTAAGTTGGTTTTGCCATGACAAAACCATAGGAAGAGCCCAAGGCCATGTGAATTGAGGTGAGAAGAAGAAAACCACCTTGGTCTGCAAATAACAATTTCCAGTAACCAAGCTTAGGGTTGGATTTTATGGCCTCAACTTGACCATTTGGCCCCACCATGGTATCCCTAACCCTTTAGGGGTCCCCTTAGGGCACCAAGGACCCATTGGGGTCAACCAAAGAGGCCAAATTGACCAAAGTCAACCCTAACCCTAAATTGGTCAAAGTAGCCTAATTAGAGTCAACTAACCCTCACCATGCCAAATTAACTACTCATCTAGGTCTATAATATCATGAGAGACCTAGTGGACCTAAAAGCCCCATCATGGGACCCCCAGTGGTGCAAATTGACCAAAATGCCCTTTTTTAGGTCAAAATGGCAATTCTTCACTAAGTGCCCTAATTGATCATCACCTTATTAAATTGACCATACCCATAGTGTTATAATGTCATAGGGGACCCAGTGGACCAAAAAGCCCCATGACTGGGTCAACCCTAGGGCTCAATTTGAACAAAGTCAACTTAGCCTGTTTTGGTCAAATCAGCTTAAATTTGGTCAACTAAGGCTCATGTGACCAAATTGACCCCACCAGTAGTTTCTAAACCTGATTTGGAATCCAATGGACCCAAAAGCCCCATCCTAGGGTCACCCAATTGGCCAATTTGACCAAAAGTCAAACTTGCCCAAATTAGGTCAAATCTCTTGAACCTAGCCCAATCCCTTTGGGCTAAGCCCAAATTGATCATTTGACCAGCCTAGTAGACTGATATTAAACATGAGAGAGAGGGAAAATCAGCCATGGTGAGTAGGAGAGAGAAGAACCTAGCCCAATCCCTTTGGGCTAAGCCCAAATTGATCATTTGACCAGCCTAGTAGACTGATATTAAACATGAGAGAGAGGGAAAATCGGCCATGGTGAGTAGGAGAGAGAAAAACCCAATTTTGGAGGAGAGAGGAGGTGGTATTCATGGCCATTAAGGTGTTACACCCCTTGGTATCCCTCCATTACTCTTCCATTCATCTTCTCTGATGAATTTGAGAAGATTCCAGCAGTTCCCAGGAGTTATTGAGGGGTGGGGGAGTGAATAGGGTCGGCCAAGGGAGGGAGACCAAGAGGCCATTAATGGCTCTCTTGGTTAAAGCCTCCCTCCCCCTCAATTGAACCTCCCTTCATCTTCACAACCATCAGAGGAATGAAACCCCTCATTTTCCCGAAAGTTTAGAGCCCCCTATGCACAAGAAGCCATGGCACCCAAAGCTTGGAGAAGGAAAAATGGTGGCCGGCGATTGGAGCCACCAAAACCCCCAAACAAGGTCCGATCCTCCTCCTCCTTACTCGTGCTAGTATCTTAGATCGAATTACGAGAGAAATCAGGCTCAAAAGAGCCCGATCGGAGAGTTGAAATCTCAGATTTTCCATGAAAAACCACCCTTGTGAGTTCGCCGGAAAACACCCCTCCGGCGGCCATGCCGCCGCCCGGCGATAGCCACCACCTCAACGGAGGTGGTGGTGGTGGTGGCCGGCCAGGGAGGTGGCTGTGGTGGCCGGAAAATGGCCTGGAAATAGCTCCAGGTCGGGCTAATCCCGTGCCTTGGCTGGAGCTTGAAGATGAGCAGCAGCCACCCATCTTGCTTTAAGATTCGTGCACCCCCTTAGTTCTAATTCCATTTTCTGTGATTAAAAATGCAGCTCCTTATTAATTCTGGTAAAAATAGTTAGAGGCTGATTCAGAAAAAGTCGGCAACATAGAAAATGTAGCCCTTGATGTCTAGTTTAATACAAAATTAAAATCACTCAATTTGGAGTCCTGGTTAGGGCACAACACTCATTTTAGTGGGGACTGTCCATATGGCTATCCAGAAATTGTTTTTGATGCCCACACCAATTTAGAGCTCCAAATGACTTGAAATTTGGAGGGTAGTCTACTCTTATATACATCTAACACATATCCAAAAATCAGATTGATTGGAGAAATCTTCCCCTTAGTTTTTGGAAAAATTCAATAATCCTTGTGGGACCTAATTAGGTGCCCTAAACACATCAAAACCCTTCCAAATTTGGATGGGAGGTCCTAGAGAGCAAGTAGAGTCACTGGTTAAAATTTCATGATTTATGGAGTTGATTTGGTGGGGTAATTCACCAAAACAACCTTAGGCTCCCTAGGTTTAGGCAAAACTTTGGGTGAGTGCCCCCACACTTCCACAAAGCCAAATGGCTTCATATTTGGGGTGCACCTCACCCTCCCCCCATGCCAACCTCTGGTCCAAATTTGGTGGCCATAGGAGGAGGTTTGCCCTAGTAAATCAAAAAGGGGCTAAAATGCTATATGCACCCCAAATAGGTACCCATTGGAACCCCACTCCTCACCAAATGTTGGTAGGATTTTGGGTGGTCTTTCATTGACCCTTGGTCAGTATAGTGAGTAGTATGGACTTGGGCAAGGTAGGGAGTTCTCTTGAGAATAGTTTGCTTAAGGGTTATGTTTAGGGCAAAAAGTGCACTTAAGCTAGCTTTGGAGTGTGGAGGGGTTTCCTCCCACTGATTGTTGGGGTGACCTTGGTCACTGCCTTGGGAGGTAGGAGACACCCCAAGGAGCAACTTTGGATGAGTTAGGGCCTAGTGTGCCCTTAAGCCCTAGTGGTGAAGTGTTTGGTGCCCTTTAGGGCTTGTGAAGGATGTAGGAGTATATGCCCATGGAGAGAAGTGCAATAGCCCTCTCTGAGTTCTAAGAGTGTTATAATACCCTCACAAGAGGTTTGAATGGATTTGGAGAAGTTTAGACCCTAACCCTAGGCTAAACCCTAATGGGGTGCAATTAGAGGCTATTAAAGGAAGAGGGGTCAAACCTTAATGGTTTGACTTGAAATTTTGGGGAGATGGTCTTGGTGACCAGAGAATGCTACTGTGAGAAATTGGAGGGGTTTGGAGTTGCCAAACCTAGGTAATAAATCCTTGGGTAGATTTGTAAATAATTAGGGTTTTGGGTTTTAGAAAGAAATATAATTTAGTGATTGACCATATTCTGTCACAAACTTGGATTTGATGTTATTAATCCCTGGAGATCCTATTAGAACCATTGGAAAACCTTTGAAGGTCCAAATTGTGATTATTCATATTGTTGACAATTTTTTGGATGAACAATTTTAGGGTGTTAGTTTTCTGTAATTGCATGAAACCTTGCTGGATGATATGTCATAACAATATGTACCCACTGTAATTTTCTCATAATTCTTGGATTAATATTTTTGGTACCTATAGTTCAATTTGGAATTAATTGCAAATATATCCTCTATGGAAATTACAAATGTACCCTCTGTGTAACATGGTCAAACTTTGTAGGGCTGAATATTTTAGTATGTATCACCTCTGTATTAAATTTCATAAGGTTTGGAGATCATATGAGGGTACCTCCTTTGGAATTTACTGGTAATAAATGAGTTTTGGAATTTTGAAAAATAGTAAATCTTGCTGGTTTTTCCTAAGAATTCATATCCACTGATTTTTAGGTACCCGTTATTTATGTAAAAATTTAGGCAGGCATTGGTTGTCAGGAAAGCATACTTGCAGTTCAAACCTTAGGAAGTGGTATTTTGGGAAAAATGATTTAAATACTATTATTATTGGGAAAATTATGAAACTCTGGAATTGACCCTAAATAAGTGACATGGACCTCCAATAAAATTGTTGAATCATAGGATTGAGTATTTAGTGTACTCCCCTTCATGAGCATCAAAGCGTTGAGGATGGTCTGCGTTTAGCAAATTGACAATTTTGGGGTTGTAGGCTAAATTGGATTATACTGATTGGAGAGTGAGGGCCTAATGGTAAGTGTATGGATATGAGAGGACCCTTGGGAGAATTAAGGTTTGATGAGTCCTAGGGTGGTGGGGTACCATCCTTGGGGTAGGCATCCTGTGGATGACGAAAGGTCATCTTTTGTCTATTAAGGCCTAAAAAGCACTTAGGTTTAGACCAGGTGCAATGTTAAGAGGGTTTCTTATGGGTAGTAACTAATAACATTAAGTGTCTTGGGAATGGGAACTTTGGGGTGTCATCCCATAGTGGTTCCTAGTACCGTAGCGAGCCCCTCACAGGATAACCCTCGGGAAGTCCAAGACTAACCCTAAGTTGTAGGAGTAAGACGTTCTACAAGATTAGCTAATAACAACACACTCATCCACACCCTGTGGTTTCGGAAGTTTAGTTGGATTGGTTGTCCGAGCGGTGGGCTCGGTGGCTGTTGCAGCAGACTAGTTAGTCTGGTGAGCTTATGGCTCGGAAGGTTATTGATGACGGGCAGGTTAGCTCGGGGAGCTTATGGCTCGGAAGGTTATTGATGACGGGCAGGTTAGCCCGGGGAGCTTATGGCTCAGAAGGTTATTGATGACGGGCAGGTTAGCCCGGGGAGCTTATGGCTCAGAGTTAGGAAGTAGAACATGTTGCATGTGCACTGAAGGTGGTGGGTCTTCGGTATTGGACGGTCATTCACACCGACGTCAATACGTTGACTCGGCAAGTGTGGTTTTACACTTAGCCTTGATAGTCTGGCTGTCCAGTCAGCAAGAGTACGCAGACGCTCCGCGGGTATAGTGGAGGCGTACAATAGGTCTAGGCTGGGTAGTGTGAATACCAACCTAGAGGTGGGCGAGGCCCAACCCACCGCTTCCGTTTGCCACTACGGGAGTATCCTGGGAGTCTAGCTCGCTCCAAAAAGGGGGAACTAAAGGTCTATGCGCATAGAGTCGTAGTGGGTGAGTTGCACTGCATGTCATAGCATAAACATTGCATTCAACCTACCCCTAACGTATAAGTCGGTTATGGGACTTCTTATACGGTAGGACCTGCTAAACGACCCCTTGGTCTATAGGTTTGTATGGGCATTCCTATAAATCAATGGTTACTTTTATATAACTTTACTTGATATTATACTTAATGCTTACGGTTCTTTATATACTTGTTACCATGCTTTTAATTACTGCTTCAGTTATATACGTACACATGTGTAGAGTAGAATCATTTCATGTACCACTGTCACCTGCTTGTTTCCACTCTGCCCTTGGTCCTCCTTTTCACTCCTCCCCGCTCGGTGCCTAGGAGTCGCGGGTCTAGGGGCGGGGGATTGTTGACTTAGTCTTTTTTGACTAACGGTCGGTGGACCATATCATTTTAGGAAATCGAGGAGACGCAGCAGCACCAGAGGCCGGAGCAGACGGAGGTGGGCCAGTCTAGTACAGGAGCACAGGATTCAGGATCTGTGAGTGGTTAGTAGTTAGCTTCCGCGAGTGATCTTGTAGTGAGGAAATGATGTACAGGGCAAGAGCCCCTTTTATTGTAACCCTTGTTATCTTTATTCAGTTATATCTGTGGACATTTACCTTTACGGTTTTAATTCATGTGATTCTGTGGACTTGTCTTCTCTTTATTGTACTTTTCTTGTGATCGAGTTGGCCGGCAGAATCGGCGTTTTGTGGTGGCGATCTTCCCGAGTGAAGGAGTCACCGCAAAGCGGCGGTTCTGGGCCTAAGACCCGGTGGTTTTTGCAAAAAAAAATGGGGTCTTACACAGACAACGACAAATGGTCGGCAACCGGCGACGATATTCTTGTTGGAACATGGTTTTCCGCATCCCTTTGGTTTGACAATAACAAATCCTCCTTGTATTTATTCAAGTTTGCCATTGTGATTTTAGTATGCATGATTGAACAAGGATGACACTAGGATGCTATATTTTTGTCTGGTCTATCTCAATATGCTAAAAGAAAAGAATGTGGACTAACGTCGGGCGTTAGAGCCAATGCCAACGTTGACCCTCGATCTCGCTAGTGTGAAAATGCTATGGAGGGAGCAGTTTTGGAATGACTTGGTCTAATGTCAGGCGTTAGTCTTAACGCCAGCGTTAGGATTGCCAAAATAAGAGTTTTCCAAACATGCAATATCTCCTTCCTGGAGTGAGGGTATGTGTCATCAATCATTACTAAACTAAGTCAACGCCTAGCGTTAGGTCTAACGCAAGCGTTAGCTTCCTCTCGTATAAAAGGGTTGCTTTCGTTCTCTTCAATTTTACAACTCAAGGAGCCCTAATCCACCACAATAAAATCTGTGAGAGATGTATTTTCAGACCACAAAAGTTCTCCCTTTCCAATTTAAGAGAAGGAATCAAAGAAGGGTTTGATCATCGCAAACTCAACGTGGAGAATGCCTGCTTCGACTTCAATTTTCATTAGCGGTTCTTTGTCATCTCCTTCAGACTTCTTCATAAGGAGTTTTCAATTTGAATTTAATATTTTGTAATACCTTTTTATCTTTGTGATTGTTTAGTGAAGAATTCACCACGGTTGTTGGTGATGAGTAGTATTTAGACTTCTTCATAAGGGTGGCTTTCTGTTTTTCAGGATTTCTAGAGTTTTTGGCCGAAAATGCAAATACATGCCCGTGACCAAGGGGGTGTCAACATAAAGTTCAATTCCAGTCTCCTACCATGTTTCGGACTCATGCCGTGAAGAATTCTTAGTACACGCCCGTGTACCTCAAGTCACGCCAGTGATATTCCAATGTCACGCCCGTGTACCCTCCTCCAGCTCAGCCGGCCGTGTCCTGAAGCCATGACGTGATTTTCGCCAAGTACACGCCCGTGACCCAAGGGTCATGCCTGTGTCCGACCATGTTCCACATGCCTAGCCCAGATCACACCTGCTATCACACCCCGAGGACATGCCACACTTGTCACGCCCGTGTAATTCAAAGGTGACGGACGCGTAACTTTTCTGCCGCCAGATCACGCACCGTCCTGCCAAAAGTCTCCCGCCAATTGCAGTTTATTTATTACACGCCCTAGCTCACGGGCGTGACCGAGGGCGTTACGCGTCTTGTAACGCCTGCAATTACTCCAGATCACGCTTCCTCCGCAGCCATTTCGTACACGCCAGGTACACACCCTTGGTCACGGGCATGACTGAGGGCATGTAACATTCAAATTTTGCCAATTTAAAGCCAGCTCCTCCAGATCCCAAGAAGATACTTTTTCCGCCCCTCTTGGGCCGAAACTACCTTCCTCTGCCCCCTTTTGGGGCAGAAATGTTTTTCTTCTTTCTTGTATTTTCTTGTTTCTTTTTAGCTTTGATTTCAATTTCATGAACTTTCAATTTATGAAATGTAGTCTTAGATTTTATTTCATGCAATACTTTCAATTTCTTGTACTCTCTTTTTATGTAATTCAATTTTCTTTTAATGAAAAGCATTTTTCATTCCTTTAATTTTTTTCATTTTAATGTCAATTAGATTAATATTCAGATCTTGATCTTTGCAAACGGCGAATGACATTATCTTTCTCGTTATTTTCTCTCTTTGTTTTTTTCTTGATTTATCTTGATTATGTATGACTTCATATTTATTTTCGTATTCTAGTAGCCGACCGGAGCGTGCGTATGAATCGATTACTCAAGAATTAAAAGAGTTGCACGCAACCCTCAAGAGAGGATGACATAAATCTTCTGGATAGAAGTCAAATCCTATAGCGGGATTCACCTCGTTAAAGCGGGTTTTAGGGGTTTTGATTGTAGAATAAGAGTTCGGTCGATCAACCTAATCTCAGGCGGGCGTATCCTCGACAAAGGTGCGTTCATAAATCAGGAATCTCCACGGTCAAGGATCAGATCAAAAATTATAAAATTTATCTCTTTTATTTCACTCAAAGTGGGTTTTGATCAAGTCTAGTTTTCTTTCCTTTATTTCGTATTTAGTTTTAATTATAAATTTCTCCTAAAGTTTTATTTCATGAAATAATAGTTTGTTTTCCCGAAGTAAAAGTATTCGACAGACCTGGGGATTTATACGACCTTGATATGTCCTTCATATGCTATGCCATGAACGATAGGTATGCTTGCCTATTTTCGTTTATAGATCAGATTTTAGATCTTTATTTTTATGTATCAAGTTTTTGGCGTCGTTGCCAGAGAGCCTTTATTGATATTTCGAAAAGGAGAAACACGAATAATTTTATCTTTCTTTTTCTTTATTTTTCTTTTCCCCCTTTTATCAAAATAAAAAAATTTATGTTTAAATTAAATTCTTAGAAAGGGAGCTTTGTGGTGTCATCTCATCGCAACTCCTAGTACCTTGCGAGCCCTTCACCTGGTAGATCTTGGGAAGTCCAAGATTAATTAAATCATATCAAAAAGATTTTCTCTTTTCATTTTATTTTACAGCAAATATATATATATATATAACTTATAAAATTATCAAAAATATTTTCTCTTTTTTTGTGTGTGTTTTATGTATTGTTATTTTATTTTTTTAACAGGTATTCGTGGTGGTCTCTCCGTCTCCAAATCAGGGACGTGCTTTTTTTCCCTCTTTATTTCTTTTCTTTTATGCTCGTGTTCTTGTTTTTTTTTACTTAGTTTTCAACATTAGGGACAATTAATGTTGAATTTTAAGTATGGGGATGTATTTCTCTCTCTTTAAATTTTTTTTGAAAAAAATTAGAAAATTTCCAAAAAAAAATATAAAAATTTTAAAACATAGAAAAATTCATAAAAAAATATAATATAGTAAGCCTTTACTTTAATTTTTGTTATTTCGAAAATCAAACATTTGTGAGTTTATTTATAAGCATTTTTTATTATTTTTTATTTGCTAATATTTTGTTTTATCATGGTTAGTTAGATTGAATTTTTAAGTGATTTAGTCTAAGGAATATTTTGTGATTTTAATTTGATTAGAGTAATTTAATTAGCACTTTTTCTCTTTTATTTTTAATTAGTTTCAATTTTGTAGTAATTGTGCTTAACACCTTTAGATTTTAATTATTTCTACCACATGCTTTTAGATTCTTAGAAAATTTCAATTTACTATAGTTGCTCTCAAAAAGTTTTAATTTAATCTAAACTTTGTTTTAGCCTTTTTAACCTTTTAGCTCATTACTTTTAGCCTTCCCCTATCACCCAAATTTTTTTTATTAAAAGATCATATGTCATGGGAATAAGAGAATAAAATTTATTTTTTCCTAAACGTACATATGCACCATTTGTATGAAAAAAAATTATGAAAAGATTATATGTCATGAAAAATGAGGGGATAAAATTCATCATTTTCCTAAACATATACAAATAGAAAAAAAATGATGGGGTGAGAGGATAAAATTCATCACCTCCAATCAAAACTATCTTCATGTTTACCCACACCCTTTAGCCAATATAATTGATTTTAGGCTTAAATTAAAATATTGGAAGAGCATAAGTAGTAGTTTGTAATTTTCCGTAAGCCTCTTAAAAATTGGAGTTTTTATAATTCTAATCTAATTTTGTGCGCAATATACTCAATTTTGTCTGCTAGTTAAATAATTTGAGAATTCTTGGCTAAATATTTCTCTTTTTTCATCTTATTTTCATAATCTAGGACTTATCTCATAAATCCCTAAATTTTATTTTTTGCTTTCTTTTGATTTAATAAAATTTTAGTTTAATTATAAATCTTATTAATGTCTTATGAATATTTCTCATACTTTTGCTCTGGAATATCAAAAGTTTAAGTATAAGGGTATTTGATAAGTAGTATTTAGACCTATTTTTAGTATAGTATTTAGGTTAATATTAATATGAATTTGTAAATAATATGTCTATTTTACAAAAATAATCATTTATTTTTATAATTGTTTAATAACTTAAGTATATTTTCTGTTTTTCAGGATTTTTTTAGTTTTTGCCCGAAAATGCAAGTACACGCCCGTGACTAAGGGCGTCAACATAAAGATCAATTCCATTCTCCTGTCGTGTTTCAGACTCATGCCGTGAAGAATTCTTAGTACACGCCCGTGTACCTCAAGTCATGCCCGTGACTTTCCAATGTCACGCCCGTGTACCCTCCTCCAGCTCAGCCAGCCGTGTCCCGACGCCATGACGTGATTTTCACCAAGTACACGCCCATGACCCAAGGGTCACGTCCGTGTTCTACATGCCCAGCCCAAATCACGCCTGCTATCATGCCCCGAGGACATGCCGCACTTGTCACGCCGGTGTAATTCAAAGGTAACGGGCGTGTAACTTTTCTGCCACCAGATCACACGCCGTCCTGCCAAAAGTCTCCCGCCAATTGCAGTTAAATTATTACACGCCCTTGGTCATGGGCATGACCGAGGGCGTGATGCGGCTTGTAACTCCTGAATTACTCCAGAACGTGCTTCCTCCGCAGTCGTTTCGTACACGCCAGGTACACGCCCTTGGTGACGGGCGTGACCAAGGGCATGTAACATTAAAATTTTGTCTATTTAAAGCCAGCTACTCCAGATCCCAAGAAGATCTTTTTCCGCCCCTCTTGGGCCGAAATTCCCCCCTCTGCCCCCTTTTGGGGCAGAAATGCTTTTCTTCTTTCTTGTATTTTCTTATTTCTTTTTAGCTTAGATTTCAATTCCATGAACAATCAATTTATGAAATGTAGTCTTAGATTTTATTTCATGCAATGCTTTCAATTTTCTGTACTCTCTTTTCATGTAATTCAATGTTCTTTTAATGAAATGCATTTTCCATTCCTTTCAACTTTTTATTTTAATGTCAATTAGATTAATATTCAGATCTTGATCTTTGCAAACGGTGAATGAAATTATCATTCTCGTAATTATCACTTTTTAATTTATTCTTGATTTAACTTGCTTTCATATGTCTATGTATGACTTCATATTTGTTTTCGTATTCTAGTAGCCGGCCGGAGCGTGCGTACGAATCAATCGCTCAAGAATAAAAAGAGTTGCACACAACCCTCGAGAGAGGATGACGTAAATCTTCTGGATAGGAGTCAAATCCTATAGCGGGATTCACCTCATTAAAGCGGGTTTTAGGGGTTTCGATTGCAGAATAAGAGTTCGTTCAATCAACCTAATCTCAGGCGGGCGTACCCTCGATAGAGGTGTGTTCATAAATCGAGAATCTCCACGGTCAAGGATCAGATCAAAAATTAATAAATTTATCTCTTTTATTTCACTAAAAGTGTGTTTTGATCAAGTCTAGTTTTCTTTCCTTTATTTCGTATTTTGTTTTAATTATAAATTTCTCTGATAGTTTTATTTAATGAAATAATAGTTTGTTTTCCCGAAGTAAAAGTACTCGACAGACCCGTGGATTTATACGACCATGATATCTCCTTCATATCCTATGCTATGAATGATAGGTACTCTTGCCTATTTTCGTTTATAGATCAGATTTTAGATCTTTATTTTTATGTCAGAGTTGACGACTAGGTCCATGTGTGGCTTAGGGGGAATTCGCCGCTTGTGTTGGCGATTAGGTCTAGGGTTTAGATCTAGGGGGTGCTCGAGGCCTTTCTGTGGATAGAAAGACTAGAGTGGCTTGAGGCCGTATTTGGGGATAGATCGGCTAAAGTCAACCGGTTCTTAGGGAGAAGAGTCAGTATAGAAAATAAAAAGAGTTTTTCATATTCACGCCTCGAATTCTTGCGTTATAGAAATCCTCTTTTGTAATCAATTTTTGCAATAAAAATCATGTCACTATTTGTTCAATAAAATTGATTTGGATTTCAATTGTAGCAATTTACTTTATATCTAATCGCTTTCTTATAAAATATCAAATGTTTTCTTTTAAAATATAAAAAATTCTACAACCCTTATTCACCCCCCCCCCCCCTCTAAGGGCGCCTTATGATCCAACTCTTCTTTGGTGATCTCCTTCGAATTCAGCAGGTTGGGTTTATGCTTCTTTAAAGTCCACGAGTTATTGTTCCCACTCAACCCCGTGCCATGGCGATGAAGACCCGATCTCCATCGATTTGAAGGAAGGTGTGAAGAAGAAATCTCAGACATGGACTTTTAGAAGATGAAGAAGAAGCAGATAAAGAGGATGAATGAGAGGTTTATGATGACAGAATGGGATTTTTAGAAGAAAATAAGAGTAATTCAAGAGGGGAAGGGAGCAGTAAATTGGATGTAAGCATGCTTCAGGCCACGAGTTTATCTTCTCCTCCATATTAGTGTTTGCTTAATTTTCTCATCCATCTACTTGAATTGTTAGGATTTAAGGTGAAAGGTCTCTCATAATGTTTAAGATTTGTTTACAATTTATTTGGATTATAATTGTCTCTCTAATAAAAATATAATAGACCCTTTCTGCATTGCAAGAAAGGATATTTTTTAATTTTACTTCATGCACAGAACATGTTTGATCTATTGCTCTAATGAGAAGATTTAATACATTTTCTGCATTAAATGTGTTGGTTTGTGCCATTGTTTTTCTCTTCTTCTATTTCCATATTAATCGTGCGTTGATTAGGTTGGCTAAAATCAGTGGAATAATTTTTCTTCTCTCCTCCTAATTCTAATATTCTCTTCGAAATACTAGGATAAATCTTATCATTGCTTAAAGTCAGTTGGAAAGCCTGAACTTCCACATTTTTGTAAGCTTTGTTTAATTTCATCTTTTGAATTTAGAAATTTAGGTTTGCAAATGGAATGTGAAACATGTTGATGTTATTTTAAATTAAACTTCTTAAAACCATGCAAGAGTTGGTCAAACTTTCTAGAAGTCTGAAGGTTAATTTTGATGTCCTCGAAAGGCTTGAGAAGAACTTGAATGGTATTTATGAGTGTGAACACAATACTTGTTTGTTGGAAGAAGATACAATGACATTATTCAAGGAAGCTTGCTTCAATTTTACAACAGTTAATCACCTTATATGAAGGATTGAAGAATTGTTTACTCATGCCAATTCTGCTACCAAAATTTGAATTTCCATGTATGTCGCTTTGGGTGAATTTCCAAAACATCAACATGCGAGATTGGCATTGCAATGGAGTTTGGATACTCTTTCTTTTTGTACCAAATTTCCCCTGGCAAGGTAAGTGCATTGTATACGTTTTTTGTTTATTTCTTTATTCATTTGATTTTTTAAAATTCTCGTGGAACTATAATGTGCTTTGTTAAGAGTTCATGTTCTTAAATTTATCTATTATGCCATTTTTTATGAATATTTTTATTATTTATAATTAATTTTTAATTGGTGTCTACGTTAGAAAAAAATCCTAGTTCCTTCACTGCGTTAAGTGACACGGGATGCTTCAAGTAAGTTATTTTCTTAATTAAATTTCTCCTTGATAAAAAAAAATGTTCTCGTTTTTTAGCTATTTAATTTATAGATGAAAATTCGATTAAATCATTTCCTAAATTAGACTTTTTTTTCCTTTCTCTTATTTTAAAAATTAGAAATTCGTTGTGAGCAAGCCAAGTGCGTTATTGAGAATGCATAGATATTATTCTTAAATTAGGAAAATTAACTATAATAGTGGCAACATACTCTATATATTAATTTCCATAAATATATATAAATACTTGATCTGCTTAAATAACGATAAAAATAATTTTAAAAATCTTCACAATTTTCTTATAATACAATGTCTATTTAGGAGAAAAATTAAGTTAATGTTTCTACGATGAATTAAGTTGAGATTAGAATATAAATATTTTTAAACTTTTATTAACACATTTTCACTAATCTATCCATTTTTAATATTTCTACATGCAGTTGTTAGAAATTGAGGAAATGCATAAATATATACGGCCATTCCTAACTACTATATCTCTCTAAGGCTCATAAATATATACTCATTCCTAGTCACGAAGAATACATAATAGTTTTGAACTTATAAGTGGATGAAGTTCTGTAGGTCTGGTCGTGAGTTCACGGAACGATAGTTCATAACCACCGTGTTCGCGACAGCCACCACCGTGCCAAACAGAGCCTAAAGGATATTAGAAAAGATGTTAAAATTCATTCAAAAATAAAATTGTTGCTAAATTTCAATTACCGGAAAAATAAAATTCATTAATTTTAGAAAAAAAAATACATATAATATTTTGTGATTTATGAAGAAATTAATTTGGAATCATCAATGAGTGCCTAGTTAGGAACATGAAATAAACTACTTCTCAATTAATTATAACAAATTAAATAGGTGCAACACTTTGAATTATCAATAATTATGAATGCATAATTATTAATCATATATTATGTAAGTAACATAAATTTCTATACTATAAATATCCATTAAAATTTATATAAAAAAAGTTAATTATTTTTATATAAATAGTATCATTTGCAATGTAAATATGTAATTAATATGGTTTTGTAACGAAGTAAGAAACTAATATAAGTATAAGAGGAGAACTCTTTTTTATCAATTTGGTATATAATATGCATATAAGTAAAAAAAACTAATTATTTGATAACGTGATCATGATATATTTATCAATTGGTATATAATATGCATATAAATTTTATTAAATATCAAAATATTAATATTAGTATGCTCTCATTGATTAATTTTCTGTATACCTATTGCTTCTTCTCGCTTCTCTGGAAAGTGACATGAGCCAATATATATATATATATATTATATAATAAAAACAGAGATATTATATAAGGTTTAAATCTAACAAAAGCAAGCGTCATATGTCTTGAGTTAGAGGCATTCCTCTTTCCCACAAAATATTTTCATTACAAGCGAGTTTGGAAATGTAGTACGCGACTTTGTTCACACTGCGTTCCACAAGAGAGATCTTGATCCTTGGAGCATCCTTGAGAAGGAGGGCAAAGCTAGTTTCAGCCTCTCCCATCCCATCAGGATGCAGTTCAATTTGTAGCATGCTTCGGTGGAATCTCCTTCAAGAATGATACCAACATCGGTGTTGAAAAAAATCTTTAGCAAGGTCAAGCTCAATCCATGTGCTCCTGAACTCGGTCATATCCACCGAACGACTGCTTCTTCTTGCTTCTATGTTCTACATATTCAACGTGGGAACTTGCTTCCACTCTATTGGTGCCGATATGGCACATTTTCTCTTCTACTTTGCTATCAATATAATTATTCCTAAATCATTAAACTAGCATGGTTTAGCTTAATTTTAGCTTCTTTAGATATATTTATACTTTTCATTATCTTTTATTTTCATTATTTTATTATTTTTATACACATCAATCTTAAGAAAGAATGCAAATCTGTATTCATCATTTTCTTTCTTAGCTTTTTATATGTTGTTGTAAGTTTTTTTGTGTTGGACCCTTCTAAGAGGGAGATCAAATCAGTTTTTTTTTACTTCGCAAGAAGAACGTATGGGATGATAGATTTAATGATGGCTTATATTAAGCATACTAGGACATCGTCAAGGGGCACTCCGCTGATATTATGTTTGATTTCTTCAATGCAATCTATCTTAATCATTTCTATAACTTCATCATGCATCATTCTAATTCCTATGGTGTATGCAATGTTATGGTTGGCTTGCTCAAGATAGTCAACATGCCCGATCAAGTTTGGAATATGGTTAATATGTAACATCACCATTCCTTCTAGACCCCCTTGGGTTTGGATTAGGGTTGGAGTTGTGACTAGAGTTCATGGTATGACAAAATTGCTATAAGCACCCCAAAAGTACACAAGTCAACTTATGCCAATCAACTTCAAATTAGACTCACTAACTCAAATTGGACTTACTCATAGGTCCCTAACCCTGAAAGAGTCCCAAGTGACTCAAGATCCCCATCAAGAGATCATGAATTTGACCAAATTGACCAAAGTCAACTTTCCCCAATTTTGATCAAAATCACACTTATTGGCTAAATTGACCCAATTGGGGCATCACCATGATCCAATTAACATTGGGTGGTGTCAAGGGTCTCAAGACCAACATATGGGGTCAACACTCAACCCTAGTTGACCAAGTCAACCCAAAGTCAACTCAAGTCAAAATTGACCTAAAATGGTCATTTGAGCCAATTGGACCCAATTCACTTGGACTAAGTCCATCCAAATTGACATCACCACCACTCCATAGGCCCAATACCAAGGCCCATGAATTATTTCTAAGATTTGAGTGGCATGCATGGTCATTTCATTTTTTCCCCAAATTTTGAATTTAGGCAAATTTGGGAGAATGGAATGGAGCTCCACTTGGCATGGCTCTTCTCTTCTCAAGACTTCCTCTGACCCTAGGGAGTAATTACCAGCCAAATTCCAGTAATGTGGGTGCCAAATGGTAGCTTGGTGAAGCAACCAAAGCTTGGCTGAAATCTCCAAAATGGCACAGCCATATACAGTCCTCCTAAGCCCAAATCGACTCCACCATTATCTTCAGAAGGTGGATAGCACATGAAATCGAGCCTTGGATCACTGCAAATGGTGGACGAATGAAGTTTTGAGCAAGCTCGCCGGAAGAGAGGAGATCCATGGCCAACCGCCGCCGCCGTCAAGCTCCATTAAGGTCCGGTTTCTCCTCCTCTCCCCTTGTGCTAGCATCCTAGATCCATTAGGAGAGACATCGGGCTCAAATGAGCCCGATCCATGGTGAGAAAAATGGAGGATTTTGGAAAATAATGGTGTTTTAGGCCAAGCTTAAAATTGTCGTACGGGCCGCCTCCGACGGCGGTGTCGCCGGGGATCCATAGCCCCCACATCCACAATGGAGGTGGTGGTGGTTTCCGGCCGAGGGGGTGCCCAGGTGGCCGGGAAAAGGGGCCGAAATCAGCCCTGTAAACTGGAATTTTGGGCTCAAGGAGGAAGATGATGAATAGTGATTTTAATGGAATGTTATATAGTTTAATTAAATCTGTCACATTTATTTCAGGATCTTGTACAAATTATTTGAGGCCCTTAGAGTCCATTTCATGATAAGTGACCAGAGTTAACTGTTGTATATCTAGATGTCTAATTTAATTAAAAATTTGAATCAGCTCATTTGGAGCATTGTAGAACCCCCAGCATCCATTTTAGTGAGACTGGTCATAATAAAAATCAGTAATTAGATTGGTATATCTTTTAAATGGTAAGTCTGATGGAGCTGAAATTTTGGCCATGCATGCATATGCCTTATTACTAGCTTGTGTCCAAAAATCGGATTTTTAGGAGAAAATGTTTCTAAGGTTTTATTCAAAATATGTTAAATCAAATAAATGATATTTTTGGAGTTGTGTAACCCCAATTGACCCCAAATTTGGGTTTCACCCTTATTAGGTCATCATTAGACCATGGTTAAAATTTTAGAGCAATTGGACCTCTACATGTGGGGTAATTCCTCTTGCATGTTTTTGTCTAATAAGTGATATGGTGTGCCAATAGCAAAAAGGGATATTTTGTATATTTAGCATAAATGTATTAGTGTTAGCTTCTGAAACTTTGGTTGTACCCTCTTTATGATATAATACATTACTCCCAGAAAAATTAGGATTTTTGGTATCAAAAATCCTAAGTAATTGATAAAATTGAATTATGTCACAATTATGTATTAATGAAATGTTTAAGTCAAAAACCTTGTGGAAAAATTTGAAACTCTGAGAAATCCCTTGTAACATCAACTAGAACCTCTGGAAATTTTGTAGGAATTTTTAGAGATTATTTCCATAGAAATCATGGAAATTATCATATGTTGCATTTTTGAATAACTGAAATTTTATTGATGAAAAATATTGGGAAATTTTTGAAACCCTGGAAAATCATGTGGAATCTAGTTATGAACCTCTGAGATTTTTGGTAGATTTTTTGGATGGATAATACGTGGTGAAATTTCATATATTTAGTTTGTCACACTTCTTAATTTTTGATATAATTAAGGTGACAAATCTCTGGATAATTATGAAACTCTGTGTAAGATGTTTTTAGGTCACTATAGTGCTAAAGTAAAAAATTTAGAATTTTTGGAAGTCATATTTTAGTACTTGGTGTGTAAAGTCACATTTTCATCCTTTTTATGTTAAATAGAAATCATGGCTATAATTTCTCTGGAAAATTATGAGACTCTGGATAAGATGTTTTTAGGTCACTACAATGCTAAAGTAATTTTCGCAGGATTTTTGGAAGTCATATTTTAGTACTTGGTGTGTAAAGTCACATTTTCATCCTTTCCATGTTAAATAGAAATTTTGATTATAAATTTGCTGGAAAATTATGGAATTCTGGAATTGGTGTTTTTAGGCTATTATAGTGCCACTATAATTTTCTAAGAATTTTTGAAAGTCTTGAACTAGTACTTGATGGGTAAAACTCTAATTGTATTCCTTTGATATTAAGTAGAAATTATGATCATAAACCTTCTGAAAAATTATGAGATTTTGGAATCCATGTTTTTATATCATTTGTCACCTCTGGAAATTTACTTAGCAAGACTGAATTTATTGGCATGGTACTTCTTTTACATTTTAGAAGATGGCAATTGATTAATGAATTTTAAATAGAGGTCAAATTTATATGAATTATGCCAAAACTCTGGTCAACCCTTAATTTATCCATTATGAACTTGTGGTAGAAATTAGAGCTCACTGGGACATGATATGGTCAAGATTGCATCATAGGAATCAAATCTAGTTCAATCATATTTTGGTCTGCGAATAGTAAAAACGTAATGTGATGATTTGACCGGCAAGATCACTTAGGGAATCAGTGAGATTTGGATTATAACAGTGAAATAACATTTAGATTAGCCCCTAGAAGTTATGGGATTTTGAAGTACGATAGATCTATAGTTTAAGGAGTTATTTAGATTCATGTCGCACTATACGTAAAGGGGCAAAGATTACGCTATGAGATCATAGTAATCACACAGCATGGTAAAGTGTTCAAGTCACATATTTAGAGTGTGAATAGGGATATTGAGAATTACACAAGGCATACACCTCTTAGAGGATGAGAGATCTTAAGTGTTGAGCACCGTTCAAGAGAATGTTACTTAGGAATAGGATAAAGGATAAGTCATAAAGCACCTAAGTTATAAAGAGTAATGAGGAGTGTGGGTCTTTAAAAAGGGTAGTCACCAATAAAAGTAAATGTCTTGGAAAGGGGGATCTGGGTTTCAGCCCATCATATTCACTAGTACCGCTGCGAGCCCTTCACCGGGTAAACCTCAGGAAGTCCAAGATTCACCCTAAACTTCTAAGCATAACAATTATTAAACAAGAGTAGCCTAATTAAGTGAATAAGAATCATGGTGAACTTCATTTCAAGTTAAGGGATGGGAAGATGCATATCAGGACGGGTTAGTCCTGCGAGCTGGAGGCTCGGGAAGTTGTGTATCAGGACGGGTTGGTCCCGCGAGCTGGAGACGCGGGTTGTGATAACATGCATGTGCATAAAGACAAATTAGTGGTGGGTCTTCGGTACTAGACCTGTCAACACACCGACGGCAGCACGTTGACTTAGGCGGGTGTGAGGGTTTGAGGGGCCAGTAGGTTGTTTATACTGCGGTCTGGAGCACAATCCCCAAAGACGCACACCTGACCTTAAAGACTGGTGGGATCTAGCAAAGAGTACGCAAGACTCTAGAGTGCACCTAGGACGTGTACAGAGGCGTATGAAGGGTCTAGGACTAGTAGTGTGTATACCCGCCTAGGAAGTGAAGTGGCCCGCTCCACTGCTGTCGTAGCCACAACGGTGGTACCAGAGAGTGTAGCTAACTCCGAAAATTGGGAACTAAAGGTCTGTACGTACAGAGTCGTGTGGGTGAGTTGCACTTGTATGATCCATATCATAGCATGCATATCATAATGTACTTAAGCATTACAACATCTATTGAAGATCCTTATCATATAAATTAGTATGGACTCGTTTATATGATAAGTTATAATTCCGGAAATCTTAACTTATAAGTTTGTATGGCCATTCATATAAGTTAGGGTACTCATGTGATGATAGTGTAGAATAGCTTACTTGTTTGCTTTATTTGCGCCGCACTACTTTACTTATTGCTTTACTTACTGCCTTACTTACTGCTCATACACACTGCTAGCTAGAAGTAATATATCTTTTACTTTATATACTTGCTAGCGTAGAATTCTTGTCACCTGCTTTGTTTTTATTACCCTTTGTTGTCCTCCGCTTCGTCCTCCCGCACGGTGCCTAGGAGTCGCGGGGGGAGATGAGCACAAAACTGGCTTAGTCTTTATGACTAACGGTTGGTTGTGACCGTAGGAGTTCGAGGAGCTGGAGCAGCCGTACGACTAGCAGGAAGTGATGGCAAGATCTAAGGAGCAGTTGTAGTTCATTACTTCTACCATGAGACAGGTGCTGATGAAGAGAGTGTTTAGCTTCCGCATAGAGATGATGAGAGAGAGAGAGTTATTATGTTGTTTTACTCATTTCAGACATGTATCGGGCATAAGCCCTTGCTCTCTCTTTTAAGAAGATCAAGTATTTATATATATATGGTAATTAATATATAGAGTATGTTGCCACTATTTTAATTAATTTTCCTAATTTAAGAATATCTATGCATTCTCAATAACTCAGCTAGCTGGCATGCTCCCAACGAATTTCCAAAAAAAAAATTAAGAAAGAGAAAGGAGAAATATAATTCAGGAAATGATTTAATCAAATCTTCATCTATATATTAAATAACTAAAAATGGAGAAAATTTTGTTTAATTTAGGAAATAATTAATTTATGTCACTTAACGTTCCACTTCCTACAAGTTTCTATAAATTTCATCCCATGCAGCAGAAATGTTTCACTCATGCATAGTCACCTTCTCCAAACCAACGATGGCTGCTCTCCTCCCATTCTTAAGTAACTTTGGTTTATGAGAAGAATGATTCTTAAGTAACTTTGTATTGAATCTATTGAAATTGTTAATTGGAAATTTGCTTCGACTAGAAATCGACGCGACTACCTGGTTCCGTCGAGGGGAAACTGACGCATGTATGAGGTTGTATCGAGATGATGTCGACGCATTCTTCCACCTTTCAGAATTCTTAACTTTTGAACCTTTATTTTTTATGTGCTTCTTTCCTAGAAAACCTTGATACTTAGATGAGCAACCCTATTGAATATTGTGGTTGTTTTAGGATCATCATCTATAATGATAATGGGTACTTTTCCTTGGCTTTGAAAAAACTTACAGGATTTCTCCAAGCTGGTATGGTTGAGGCTTTTCCTGAGCTTATTGACTCATCTCCTAGACCAAAATTTTTGAACCTCATTGAGAGATTCTCAAAAATGTACTTTAGCTTTTGACTCCTTCTATTCAGTGAGCCTTCAAAGGCTTTTGCCTTAGTAAGCTCTTCTTTTAGTGCCTTGTTTTTTAAAGTTTGTTAATTTATTTGTTTTTCTAGCTTTTCTACCTCAATTCAAAGTTGATAATTAACATAGTGATGATTTTTATCTAGCCTTTTACTTTTCAGTTCTTCTAACTCTTTCCGAAGTATTTTTATTTGATTTTCTGCCTTTAAGTGATCTTGGCAGAAATCTTTAAAGCAAGAATCAAATTCATTAGAAGAGAAATCAAAATTATCAAAATATGATACCTGATCTAAGGAAGCCTCCAAACCCATCAGACAGGCTTCTTTAGTAGCAGCTTCTTCCTCACTTTTAGATGAGGAACTTGACTCAGATTCTGAGTCACTACAGGTTTCAGCTATGAAACTTCTTCCTTTCTTCTTGTCCTTCTTACTTGTTTTGTCCTTATGCTCTTCAGAACATTCAGGAGCAATGTGCCCTGGCTTTCTGCAGGTAAAGTAGATGACCTCTTTGTTGGGAGTCTTATCAAATCTTGGCTTTCTTGAGCTAATGTCCCTTCTTCTGGAGTCTTCAGTCTTGATCCACATTCTGAACCTTTGGGCCAAGAGATTAAATGTAAGACCCCATTTTTGTTTTTGCAAAAATCACCGGGTCTTAGGCCCAGAACCGCCGTTTTGCGGTGACACCCTCGCTCGGGAAGGTCGCCACTACAAAACGCTGATCCTGCCGGCCAACTCGATCACAAAGAAAAGTAGAGTTTAAGAGACTAAACAGGCCAAGTCCACATCACATTTAAATAAACCATCAAAGAGGTGTCCACATACATAACTGTAATAAATGAGATAAGATAATAAGGGCTCCTGCCCGATACATAAAAGCCTCACTACATAAGATCACTCGCGGAAGCAAATTACTATAACTAACACTCACGGATCCTGTCATCGGTGCTCCTGTGCTAGACTGCCCTGCCTCCACCTGAATCGGCATCTGGTGCTGCCCCGTCGCCGCGGTCTCCGAAAATGATAAGGTCCACCGACCGTTAGTCAAAAAGACTAAGCCAATCCCCCACCCCTCTCCCAGTGACTCCTAGGCACCGAGCGGGAGGACGAAGCGGAGGTAAACAAATGGGGTAAGCAAATGCAGGTGACAAGGAAACTAGTTATGGAAAGATCCACCACTACACAAGTGTGTATATATAATAAATGGAGCTGTAAATAAAAGCATGGTAAAAGTACATAAAGAGCAGTAAGCAGTATGTATAATGACAAGTAAGGTATAATAAAAGTAACTATTGATTTATAGGAATGCCCATACAAACCTATAGACCAAGGGGTCGTTTAGCAGGGCCTACCGTATAAGAAGTCTCATAACCGACTTACACGTTAGGGGTAGGTTGAAATGCAATGTTTTATGCTATGACATGCAAAGTATGCTGTTATGTTATGTTCATACAAGTGCAACTCACTCACTACGACTCTATGCGCATAGACCTTTAGTTCCCACTTTTTGGAGCGTGCAAGACTCCCAGGATACTCCCATAGTGGCAAACGGAAGCGGTGGGTTGGGCCTCGCCCACCTCTAGGTTGGTATATGCACTACCTAACCTAGACCTATCGTACGCCTCAACGCAAACCCGCGGAGCGCCTGCGTACTCTTACTGACTGGACCGCCAGACTTTTATGGCTAAGTGTAAATACCACACTTGCCGAGCCCAAGTATCAACGTCAGTGCAACGATCGCCAACACAAAGGACCCACCACCTTATGCACATGCAACATGTTTTCCAACAATCTCCGAGCCACAAGCTCCCCGGGCTAACCCGCCCGTCACCAACAAACAACTCAGAATCACAAGCTCACCGGACTAAACCGACTAGACTCCCATACCATGGGGTGTGGGTGAGTGTGCTATTAGCTAACCTTGTACAATGACTTACTCCTATACATTAAGGTTAGTCTTGGACTTCCTGAGGGTTACCCTGTAAGGGGCTCACTACGGTGATAAGAGTTATACTGGAAAGACTCCCCAAGACTCCTTTCCCAAGACACCTGATGTTACTAGTTACTACCCACAAGAGCCCACATAGAACTTCACCTAGATTAGTCCTAAGGGCTTTAAGACACTAAAGGGAAAAGACGATCTTTCATCAATCCCCATGACGACCTTACCCTCGACCCACCAAGCACACTTTCCTCACATACACTTCCTTGGGAGGACTCACTACTAACTAAACAGCCCATGAACACCACCTGCACCCCATCTCCACCTAGTATGCCACTAAATTCCTAAGTTTCACAGTTTTACTATACGCAGTCCAAACCGACTACATGAAGCTTACAACTAGAGGTACTCCAAATATTCATCCAACTGACCCAAGATATTTATTTGAGGTCTAGCATGATATTTTAAGGCAAATTCCAGAGAATCATATTTTTCTCAATATTAATCATATTTAAAACAATTTTTCCAAAATGCAACTTCCTAAGGTTTGAACTACAAGTGTACTTTTCTGACTTCCAATGCCTACCACAATTTTTACATAAATCAAGGGTACCAAGTAATCAGTAAATATGAAATTTTAGGAAATTCCAGCAAGATTTACTACTTTTAAAAAAATTCCAAAACCCATTTATTTCCAATTATTTCCAAAGGAGGTACCCTCATATGAACTCCAAACCTTATGTAAATTTATAAAGAGGTGATTCATACTAAAACATTCAGCCATACAAAATTTGACTATATTCCGTAGAGGTTACATTTGTAATTTCCACAAAGGATATATTTGCAATTAATTCCAAATTGAACTAGAGGTACCAAAAATATTAATCCATAAATTATGAGAAAAATACTGCGGGTTCATAATGGTATGAAATGTCATCCAGCAAAGTTTCATGCAATTACAGAAAACTAACATCCTAAAATTGTTCATCCCAAAAACTGTCAACAATATAAATAATTACAATTTGGACCTCCAAAAGTTTTTCAATGGTTCTAATAGAATCTCCAGGGATTAATAACATCAAAAATAAGTTGGTGACAGAAGATGGTTAATCACTAAATACTAATTCTTCCTAAATCCCAAAAACCTAAATATTTACAAATCTACCCAAGGATTTAATCCCTAGGGTTGGCAACTCCAAACCACACCAATTTCTCACAGTACTACTCTCTGGTCACCATGACCACTACCCCAAAATTTCAAGTCAAACCATTAAGGTTTGACCCCTCTTCCTTCATTGGCCTCTATATGCACCCCTTAGGGTTTACCCTAGGATTATGGTCCATACTTCCCCAAATCCACCCAAACTTCTTGTGAGGGTATTATAACACTCAAAGAACTCAGAGGAGCCCATCACACACCTCTACAAGGACAAACCCTCCTATGTCCTTCACAAAGCCCTAAAGGGCACCCTAGGGTTAGCCACTAGGGTTTAAGGGCATACCAAGCCCAACTCTTCCAAGAATGGCTCCTTGGGGTGTCCCATACACCCCAAGTCAGTGACCAAAGCCACTCCCTCAATCAGTGGGAGGAAACCCCTCCACACTCCAAAATTTGCCTAAGTCCACTTTTACCCCAAATCAACCCTTAAGCAAACAAATGTCCAAGGAGAATTCCCTACCTTGTCCAAGTCCAATCTACGCAACACTTTGGCCAGAGGATTGTGAATGGTCACCCAAGGTCCTACCAATATTTGGTGAGGATTGGGGTTCTTTAGGATGCCTAAATGGGGTGCAAATAGCAATTAGCCCCTTTGCAAATTACTAGGGTAAAACACCTCCAATGGTCACCAAATTTGAACCAATGGTTGGCATGGGTGAGGGTGATGTGCTTCCCAAATTTGAAGCCAATTGGCTTTATGGAAGAGTGGGGGCACTCACCCAAAGTTTTTCCCTAACCTAGGGAGCCTAGGATTGACTTTGATAAATACCCTACCAAATCAACTCCAAAAATTTTGAGATTTTAACCAGAGACCTAGTATGCTCTCTAGGACCACACATCCAAGTTTGGAAGAGTTTTGAGGTGTTTAAGACACCTAATTGAATCAAACATGGATTATTAAAATTTTCCAAAAACTATAGAGAAATATTCTCCAAAAATTCTGATTTTTGGATATGTGTTAGATGTATATAATAATAGCCTACACTCCAAATTTCAAGTCATTTGGAGTTCTGGATTGTTGTGGGCATCCAAAACAATCTCTGGTCAGCCCTATGGACAGACCTCACCAAAATGAGTGTTGTGCCCTAACCAGGGCTCCAAATCGAGTGAACTCAATTTTGGATTAAACTAGACATCAGGGGATCCAACTTTGATGTTGGACAATTTTTCCCTAGAAGCCTCTAAGTATTTTTAATATTTAATGCAAAGTACTGCCAAAAAAATGTGACAAAATACACTTATTAAATTAAAAACATTTAACAAGGTCTGCGAATATCAGATGGCGGCCGATCGGATGGCTCACAGACATCATCCCCGATCAGCCAACGGCCTGCGATGGCCCATCCTGGGTGACTTTGCGGGGCGATTTCCCGGCCACCCTCACATCTCCCCGGCCGGCAAGTGCCACCACCACCTCCGTTGAGGTGGTGGCCGGCGATAGGAGGTCGTTTGCCGGCCGGTGGTGGTTGGAGTAGGGGTTTCGGGGAGGAAAATGCTCAAAAACGAGCACCTTTGGGTGCACGATTTGAGCCCGTTTGAACTCGAATCAAGCCCCAGCTGGATTAGGATCTAAGCACCGAGAGAGAGAAGGAGGATCGGACCTGAATTGGGGCTTGCCGCCTTGTTGTCCTCGTGTATACCATGGGAGCTCGGGGAGGTTGAGGTGCCATGCCGATTCAAGCCTAGAGAGCACGATTTCCTCTGGGTTCTTGGGGGTTTCTCTCCTCTCTGAATTCTGAAGGTGATAGGGGGTTCAATTGAGGGTGGTGGTGGCTTTAACCACTCGTGCCATTAATGACCTCTTCGAATTCCTCCAATAACCGACCCAATGCATCCCCCCTGTCTTAATTCCTCCTGGAAACTGCTGGGAACTCCTCAGAATCGACAGAGGAGATGAAAGGGAGTGTTAATGAGGGAGGCCAAGGGGTGTAACTCCTTAGTGGCCATGAATGGCCTCTTTTTCTCTTCCCAAAATTGGGGAAAACCACCATTTTCTCTCTTCTACTCACCATGGCCGAATTTCTACTCCCCTCTGTGTTTAATGCTAGTCTACTAGGCTGGTTGACCACCCAATTGAGTTAGCCCAAAGGGATTGGGCTAGGTTTAAGAGATTTGACCTAAATTGGGCAAGTTCGACTTTTGGTCAAATTGACCAATTGGGTGACACTAGGATGGGGCTTTTGGGTCCATTGGGTTCCAAATTAGGTTTAGAAACTACTGGTGGGGTCAATTTGGTCATATGAGCCTTAGTTGACCCAATTTAAGCTGATTTGACCAAAACAGGCTAAATTGACTTTGGTCAAATTGAGCCCTAGGGTTGACCCAATCATGGGACTTTTTGGTCCACTGGGTCCCCTATGACATGATAACACTATGGGTAAGGTCAATTTAATATGGTGATGGTCAATTAGGGCACTTTGTGAAGAATTGCCATTTTGACCTAAAAAGGGCATTTTGGTCAATTTCCATCCCTGGGGGTCCCATGATGGGGCTTTTAGGTCTACTAGGTCTCTTATGGTATTTTAGGCCTAGATGTGTGATCAATTTGACATGGTGAAGGTTAATTGGCTCTAAATAGGCTACTTTGACCAATTTGGGGTTTAGGTTGACTTTGGTCAATTTGGCCTCTTTGGTTGACCCCAATGGGCCCTTGGTGCCCTAAGGGGACCCCTAAAGGGTTAGGGATACTATGTTGGGGTCAAATGGTCAAGTTGAGGCCCTAAAGTCCAACCCTAAGCTTGGTAATTGGAAATTGCTATTTGCAGTCCAATGTGGTTTTCTCTTTCTTACCTAAGCTCACAAGATCAAATGGCTCTTCTTATGGTTTTGTCATGACCTAGTCATGACAAAACCAACTTAGGGGTCTAGCAATTTGGGGGATGTTACATTAAACATCTCTTTTTCAGAGATTGAAGACTCTCCTTCAGTTGCCTTCAATGTAATGGTTCTTTCTTTAGGAGTTGATACTTTCACCCTTCCTTCTGTCTCAGCTCTACTTTTTAGCAGCAGCTCATAGGACCTCGGCTTGCCTAGTAGGGCATCTGTGGATATCTCCATGTGGCATCTGGACTCTCTGATGACTCAGATCCTTGAATACCAAGTGCTTGGGAAGCACAAGTGCAACCTGTCATTAATCTCAGTCAATGAGATCTCCTTATCCAGTCTTTTGAGCTCATTGATTATGATGTTGAACCTTTCATACATTTTGGTAATATTTTCTTCAGACTTCTTCTGAAAGTTCTCATATTGGGATATGAGAAGGGACCTCTTGTCCTTTCTTTCATCAAAACTTCCATCCACAATCCTTGATTGGGATTCCCAGATTTCCTTTACAGATTGACAATCATCAACTTTCTGAAATACTTCATCTGACATGGTGGATACCAAGATATTCATTACCTTGGCATTCCGGTCTTTTATTTTCTTTTCTTCTTATATCCATTCTGCCATGGGGACAAGTTCTAGTGTTGAGTTCCCACTGACATCCTTTTTGTAAGACATTGGTGGTCCTGTCAAGATATAATTGAAAATGCCTTCATCAATAGAATTCATGTATAATTTTATTCTGACCTTCCAAAATATGGACTTTTTCAAGTTACACACTGGATGTCTAGTGGATGCAAATGCATTAAAATTAGTTGAACTCATTTTGAAAATAGATTTGTATATATATATATATATTTTTAAGTGTAGCTTTACAACTGTTCGGATCTTTACCATCGAGGTGTTAACCTTTACTTGATCAACCTCTCTCTGATACCAATTGAAAGGGTGAACATTTGTGACTTAACCTATGAGAATTCACTAGAGGAGGTTGAATAGAGATTTAAAATTCTTTTTTAATAACTATTGTCAAAACTTAAACAGTTTCTGATTTGCATTCACAATCACAACCACAAATATATAAGTAAATGCTAAAATAGAGATGCAGGAAAATAAAGTAGACAACACAGAAAAACATCAATCACAAAACACATAAAAGCTATAGTGGTTCCCCAAAATCTGGGTAGTCCACTCTTCTACCACCTTGGTAGGAATACACTATCATAGTGTCCGAGTCTTTTCATAAGGAGACTCTCAGAATCAGACTGAGTCTTTTGATAAGGAGACTCTTAGAACCAAATCCAGATCTTTTGATAAGGAGATCTTGAACTAAAGTTGAGTCTTTTGATAAGGAGACTCTTAGAACCAAAACTGACTCCTTACTCTTTACTCAGTTTACAAAATTGAGAGGTAGAGAGTAAGAGAAAGAATAAAAAGATGAAGAATAATCTTCTGAATTGAATCCTCAGTAAGTAGAAATTCTCTGAGGATTCTAAGCACTAAGTGTTCTGGATCTTTTCAAAATGATGAATCTTTGCTTATAAGAAAGAGCAAGGACTATATGCTTATATCAAGTCTTCCAAATTGTTCAGCAGTATCAGCAGCAGTGAGGAGAAGAAGAGAGAAGAAGAAGAACTGATACCGGTTATATATCTTTTCTTCGCCGTGTTGTGTAATCTTCTATCTGATCTCTTCTTGAAATCTGAGTATACGAATCTCTGAGAGAATTCGAATTCTTCTTAATCTAGAAACTTATCTTTAGGAAGAATGAAATAATATTATTCTGTATTTGTCTTCATAAACCTCGACAACCTCTTCAAATTTCTTCCATATATATTCTTCTGAAATTAGATAGAGAATTCTTTCCTTAGGCTCTCTTCCAATAGCTCTAAAGATTCAAAAAGAATACCATATTAATCTTCTTCAAATAACTCTGAACAGATCATCTGAATTTTCCATTATGGGTTTCATTCTACGCTACGTCGACTTCAAGAAGAAGATATGTCGAGATATTCCTAAGAATTGAAGTTCTATCGACTTTGTTAAATACTCATCAACGTTGCGTCGTCTTCAGCTTTAGGGGCGCGTCTTATTGACTTTTGAAGTTGCGCTGATATCCAGTCGGAGTAATGTCGACTTTCAGTTGACGTTGTGTCGACTTCTAGTCGACGCATATTTACTCTGGATATTTTTCTTCGTGATTTCAGTTTGCCTTTCTCATGACTTTGATGCAACATGAGTAATAATCCTAGGTAGTAAAATCACTCATAATTAATTTGTTAAGTTAAATCAAAAGGGATTTTTCCAACATAAATCCAACATAATATCAATGAAGTCCCCTTGACGATGTCGTAGCATTCTTAGAAAGCACGCTTAAAAAGCCATCATGCCCTCTCGGAAGGGTCCAACACAGAACTACTTACAACAACATATAAATGACTAAGAAAGAAAATGATGAATACATATTTAATTTCTTTTGTAAGACTGATGAGTATAAAAATAATATAGTGATGAATAAAAAAAAAGATAAAAGATGTAAAAATATATCTAAAAGGACTAAAACTAAGCTAGACCTTGCTAGTTCAATGCTTTGCAGATAATTGGAAGCAAGGTAGAAGAGAAAAATGTGCCATATCGACAACTATAGAGTGGAAGCAAGTTCCCATGTTGAATATGTAGAACATAGAAGCAAGAAGAAGCAGTCGCTCGGTGGATATGACCGAGTTCAGGAGCACTTGGATTGAGCTTGGCCTTGCTAAAGTTTTTCAGCACCGCTAGCTGTTGGTATCATTCTTGAAGGAGATTCCATGGAAGCATGCTCAAATTAATTAAGCCACATCCTGACGGGTCTCTACATGGGAGAGGCCGAAACTAGCTTTGCCCTCCTTCTCAAGGATGCTCCAAGGATCGAGATCTCTCTTGTGGAACGCTGTGCGAACAAATCCGCGTCCTACATTTCCAAATTTGCATGTAATGAAAATATTTTGTGGGAAAGAGGAATGTCTCTAACCCAAGACATATGTCACCTTTAATTTCAGAGAAGCAAGAAGAAGCAATAGGTATGCAAAAAATTAATCAACGAGAGAATATTAATATTTTGATATTTAATAAAATTTATATGCATATTATATACCAATTGATAAATATATCTTCATGACGTTATCAAGTTATCAGTACGATGCAAATGACTTTTTAAAAAACTAGTTAATTACTTAAGAATAAGTTCTCCTCTTATACTTATATTAGTTTTTTTTTACTTTGTTACAAAATCATATTAATTACATCTCAAAGGATATTATTTATATAAAAATAGTGAACATTTTTTAAATAAATTTTAATGGATATTTATAGTATAGAAGTTATGCTACTTACATAATATATGAATAATAATTATGCATTCACAATTATTGATAATTCAAAGTGTTGTGACTACTTAATTTGTTAGAATTTATTTAGAAGTAGTTTGTATCATGTTCTTTAATTAACTAGACATTCATTGATGATTCCAAATTAATTTCTTCATAAATCACAAAATATTCTATGTATTTTTTCCTAAAATTAATGAATTTTATCATTCCGCTTAATTGAAATTTAGCAACATTTTTTTTATTTCTGAATGAATTTTAACATCATTTTTAATATCCTTTAGGCTCCGATTGGCACGGTGGTGGCGGTCGTGAGCGCAGTGGTTATGAACCATAGTTCGTTCATGAACGCATGACCTCACTTATGGAACTTCATCCACTTTTACATTCAAAACTATTATGTTTTCTTCATGGTAGTCAAGAAGATGAAGTATTTATATAAATTTATGGTAATTAATATATAGAGTATGTTGCCACTATTTTAGTTAATTTTCCTAATTTAAGAATATCTATGCATTCTCAATAACACAGCTGGCATTCCTAATTTAAGAATTTCAAAAAAAAAGAGAAAGGAGAAATGTAATTTAGGAAATGATTTAACCAAATCTTCATCTATATATTAAATAACTAAAAAAAAGGAGAAAATTTTGTTTTATTTAGGAAATAATTAATTTATGTGAGTTAACGTTCCAGTTCCTACAAGTTCCTATAAATTTCATCCCATGCAGCATAAATGTTTGACAGATGCATCATCACCTTCGTCTCCAAACCGACGATGACTGCTCTCCTCCCATTCACTTTCACTGAGCTGCCCTCCGCCGCATCTAAAAGAAAGCACGCAGAAACTCTTCAACTGATCACCAAGATGACGACGGCTCTTCCTCTTCCTCCGCCAACACACCCCGCCTCCGCCGCGGACATTTTGGTGGCGGAAGACACGTCTAGCTGGGTCGTGAAGCTCGCCGACGTTAAAAGAGCCTCATTTGCATGGAAAGTGATGCAGAAAGAGATATACCTCTCCGACATCAGCGATCAACAGAACCGCTTCATGATAAGAAGTCAGGTTGTGGCGGAGCGGATCATGCCGATGATGACCGGAGAAGAAATAAAGGCGGCAAATTTGACGGTCATCAACAATATTACGACGAAAAGCCGGCGGCTTTACAACGGCGGAGGAGAGGAGGCGGGGGAGAGGAGGCAGGGGCGAGAGCACGGAGGGCTGGAGGTGAAGGTCTATAATAGAGATGGATGGGGGTGTTGGCTTTCGCTTACGAGGTGGGATGCGAGCAAAGCGTCCGTGCTCAAGGGCGGGAATTACAAGGAGTTTCGCCGCCGGCGATACGGTGGAGATGTGGGCTTTCAGGGGAGAAGATGGGCACCTGTTTCTCGCCATTGGGAACCAGATCAATCTCGACATCTCTCTTTAGATACGGTTTTAACAAGGCTTTTCTTGATTGTAAACACAGATAGTAACGGATCTATTTTCTAATGATAATATAATTCTGCATTTAAAATTTTGTAAATATTTCAGAACATTATTGCCTTTTACTCTTCCAAAATTTTTTTTTTGATATTTCAGATTATTGGGACGTTTAAGATTTATTCGCCCAACCCAAATAAAATCATCGAGATGTGATGCGTCGTCGTTCACAATGCCTGGTTCAGCCAAAAAATAGTTTTTGTATTAAGTTATTATTATTTGGCTAGTGATGATAAATATTATAGAGGATTTAATAAGGATATATGTATATTTGCCCAAAAAATTGAAATGTTTTATCTAGCATATAAAAAAAACTATTGACTGAAAAGTATATGCTAAATATCTAAATCAATCTCTAATGTTTAAATTGTTGGAAATTACTTACTAACGTTTTCAACATTTTTGAAATCAGTCTCTTTTAACTTTTCATCCTCTTTTTTAAGAGTTTAGGTTATGGTTGTGATGACGAAGCGCAAATGTGACGCCGATATGTATTTAACTATATATGCAAATAAAAAAATAAAAATAAAACTTCATTTAAATATATTCATAAACATGTTCTTTTTAATTATTTTTCCTACTAGTCTATACTTATGCGGCTGAAATTTAAACTACAAACACACTGTTTTGAATTGGCCCGCTTGCCTTTGTATCTCATGCATATGAGAAAAAAGCTAAGAGGTCTTCTTGGTATCTATTATTCAAAAAACAAAACATAATACCTTTTCATAAAGCCTAGCATCATTATTTTTAATTAGAATTCATGCATTTAGTAACAAACAAACCATAACTTTAAATGAAGTAGCTCAGTTAACAGGAATAGCTGATAACATTTGCTATAAATACTATACCGATAACATTCGCTATAAAGATATTTTTTTAGAGCAGTCCGGGACATATAGGTGTACGTTGAGATTAAGATAGTGCATGCAACTTATGTGTTGGAACCAAGAAAATTATGGTCACAAATGCTCAGACCATATGGGACCGAAGGATACTTATCCAGCGCTTGACTCAAGTCAAATTAAACAAAGTGGAGTTGAAGGGTCTGAGAATTGCTTACAAACATGACCTCAGGCTGCAGTGTGGAGGTCTCACCTCTTACCCGGAAGTGTATAGGAACTTCCCCTCCAAAATCATGTCTAAGTTCGGCACAAGAAAGACACAGAGTGATTTTAGGGAACAACAGGGGGGAGTTACACGGTCTGCGAATAGCCTCCCCGCCTTTTGGAGATACGGAGTACCTGACGACCTGCTTTCCAGAAGCCTCAGATGGAGGCTTGGTTATTTGGGAAACTTTGAGCGAGGTCGCCCACCTTTGGTTGTTGCTGAGGAACTCGTCGATGAGTTGCGCTCCAATAAGGCGATTTCAAGGGTGAGCTTCTGGGAGGTTCTTTAGCGGCGAAAGATGGCTTCCCTCCCGCAAATTCCTTTGGCGGGAGAGCCTGAGACGATCTGTGTAGAAGAAGCGAGACGAGATTATGGCTACTCGAGCCCTCGCTCGGGTGGAGTCAAAACTCCTAAAGGAAGACGAGCCCTTTTCGAAGAAGGCCTCCTCTTCTGCTACTGTCGATTTGCTGTCTGGCCATCATACGGGTCAGGTTGGAGAGGTAAAAATGTTTGTCCTCTTTCTATTTTTATTTAGGCTTTGCTAACCTGGCTTCTATTTGTTTTGAAAGGCCCCCTCAGGCAGGGTTTGGGTCCGTTGCGGACAGTTCTTTGAGGGATTATGGTATCCCTTCCCTAGCGCGAGGAGGGAATGGCGGGGCCCATTTGGGCTATGATGCTTGGTGAGTCGATTTCTTCGTTTGAACTGTTTCATCCTCCTTCTTGGCTAACTAATCTTGTTTGTATCGTGTGTCTCTAGAGGGGTTTGAGTTCCTTCGCCGCTGGCCAAGGCTCCTTTCTCCGCGAACCCTCAAAGTGTGAATTCGGCCCATTCTCCGGCTGAGGATATGGCCAAGGAGGCAATACCCAACTCCAGTCATGACTGTTTTTTGAAACGGCACCACTACTCCGCTGGTATTGAGCTCCTCACATTTGAGAGGAAAACCAAAACCCGCCATACTTGCAATGAGCCTGGTTATCGCGCCCTCAATCACTGTCATCACAGAGCTTCCCCTACTACCAGCACCCCGACTCACCCCCAGCTAGGAATTCTCCACTGTTCTCGCCGAACTCGATTGTTGTGCTGGCGTCATCGTCACTATCAATAACTGAATACGCACCTTCTCGGGGTGTGCCCTCCGATCAGACCACACCCCGCGGAAAGGGGGTGGAGGTAATGCCTTGCCCAAACTAAGGAGAGTCCAACAGCCTTTACAATCATCATGACGCTTGACGTGCAATTCGAGCGGTAAGGAAAGTGCACCCACTATCATTGTCAAGTAATAATAAAACTGGGAGTAACTCCCGAGTATCGAATCTCGGGTGTGTTTCAGCGAATTTACTGCCCAGGCGTGCCCTAATATCGTTGAGAGAGATATGGAGAGAGAGAGAGAGCTGCAGTCTCACAGCATCGTGCCTTCATCAGTTCCACAATAATCCACATCCAGACTGTAACATCCCCCAGACAGCTAGACCCCTAAGTTGGTTTTGCCATGACAAAACCATAGGAAGAGCCCAAGGCCATGTGAATTGAGGTGAGAAGAAGAAAACCACCTTGGTCTGCAAATAACAATTTCCAGTAACCAAGCTTAGGGTTGGATTTTATGGCCTCAACTTGACCATTTGGCCCCACCATGGTATCCCTAACCCTTTAGGGGTCCCCTTAGGGCACCAAGGACCCATTGGGGTCAACCAAAGAGGCCAAATTGACCAAAGTCGACCCTAACCCTAAATTGGTCAAAGTAGCCTAATTAGAGTCAACTAACCCTCACCATGCCAAATTAACTACTCATCTAGGTCTATAATATCATGAGAGACCTAGTGGACCTAAAAGCCCCATCATGGGACCCCCAGTGGTGCAAATTGACCAAAATGCCCTTTTTTAGGTCAAAATGGCAATTCTTCACTAAGTGCCCTAATTGATCATCACCTTATTAAATTGACCATACCCATAGTGTTATAATGTCATAGGGGACCCAGTGGACCAAAAAGCCCCATGACTGGGTCAACCCTAGGGCTCAATTTGAACAAAGTCAACTTAGCATGTTTTGGTCAAATCAGCTTAAATTTGGTCAACTAAGGCTCATGTGACCAAATTGACCCCACCAGTAGTTTCTAAACCTGATTTGGAATCCAATGGACCCAAAAGCCCCATCCTAGGGTCACCCAATTGGCCAATTTGACCAAAAGTCAAACTTGCCCAAATTAGGTCAAATCTCTTGAACCTAGCCCAATCCCTTTGGGCTAAGCCCAAATTGATCATTTGACCAGCCTAGTAGACTGATATTAAACATGAGAGAGAGGGAAAATCGGCCATGGTGAGTAGGAGAGAGAAGAACCTAGCCCAATCCCTTTGGGCTAAGCCCAAATTGATCATTTGACCAGCCTAGTAGACTGATATTAAACATGAGAGAGAGGGAAAATCGGCCATGGTGAGTAAGAGAGAGAAAAACCCAATTTTGGAGGAGAGAGGAGGTGGTATTCATGGCCATTAAGGTGTTACACCCCTTGGTATCCCTCCATTACTCTTCCATTCATCTTCTCTGATGAATTTGAGAAGATTCCAGCAGTTCCCAGGAGTTATTGAGGGGTGGGGGAGTGAATAGGGTCGGCCAAGGGAGGGAGACCAAGAGGCCATTAATGGCTCTCTTGGTTAAAGCCTCCCTCCCCCTCAATTGAACCTCCCTTCATCTTCACAACCATCAGAGGAATGAAACCCCTCATTTTCCCGAAAGTTTAGAGCCCCCTATGCACAAGAAGCCATGGCACCCAAAGCTTGGAGAAGGAAAAATGGTGGCCGGCGATTGGAGCCACCAAAACCCCCAAACAAGGTCCGATCCTCCTCCTCCTTACTCGTGCTAGTATCTTAGATCGAATTACGAGAGAAATCGGGCTCAAAAGAGCCCGATCGGAGAGTTGAAATCTCAGATTTTCCATGAAAAACCACCCTTGTGAGTTCGCCGGAAAACACCCCTCCGGCGGCCGTGCCGCCGCCCGGCGATAGCCACCACCTCAACGGAGGTGGTGGTGGTGGTGGCCGGCCAGGGAGGTGGCTGTGGTGGCCGGAAAATGGCCTGGAAATAGCTCCAGGTCGGGCTAATCCCGTGCCTTGGCTGGAGCTTGAAGATGAGCAGCAGCCACCCATCTTGCTTTAAGATTCGTGCACCCCCTTAGTTCTAATTCCATTTTCTGTGATTAAAAATGCAGCTCCTTATTAATTCTGGTAAAAATAGTTAGAGGCTGATTCAGAAAAAGTCGGCAACATAGAAAATGTAGCCCTTGATGTCTAGTTTAATACAAAATTAAAATCACTCAATTTGGAGTCCTGGTTAGGGCACAACACTCATTTTAGTGGGGACTGTCCATATGGCTATCCAGAAATTGTTTTTGATGCCCACACCAATTTAGAGCTCCAAATGACTTGAAATTTGGAGGGTAGTCTACTCTTATATACATCTAACACATGTCCAAAAATCAGATTGATTGGAGAACTTTTCCCCTTAGTTTTTGGAAAAATTCAATAATCCTTGTGGGACCTAATTAGGTGCCCTAAACACATCAAAACCCTTCCAAATTTGGATGGGAGGTCCTAGAGAGCAAGTAGAGTCACTGGTTAAAATTTCATGATTTATGGAGTTGATTTGGTGGGGTAATTCACCAAAACAACCTTAGGCTCCCTAGGTTTAGGCAAAACTTTGGGTGAGTGCCCCCACACTTCCACAAAGCCAAATGGCTTCATATTTGGGGTGCACCTCACCCTCCCCCCATGCCAACCTCTGGTCCAAATTTGGTGGCCATAGGAGGAGGTTTGCCCTAGTAAATCAAAAAGGGGGCTAAAATGCTATATGCACCCCAAATAGGTACCCATTGGAACCCCACTCCTCACCAAATGTTGGTAGGATTTTGGGTGGTCTTTCATTGACCCTTGGTCAGTATAGTGAGTAGTATGGACTTGGGCAAGGTAGGGAGTTCTCTTGAGAATAGTTTGCTTAAGGGTTATGTTTAGGGCAAAAAGTGCACTTAAGCTAGCTTTGGAGTGTGGAGGGGTTTCCTCCCACTGATTGTTGGGGTGACCTTGGTCACTGCCTTGGGAGGTAGGAGACACCCCAAGGAGCAACTTTGGATGAGTTAGGGCCTAGTGTGCCCTTAAGCCCTAGTGGTGAAGTGTTTGGTGCCCTTTAGGGCTTGTGAAGGATGTAGGAGTATATGCCCATGGAGAGAAGTGCAATAGCCCTCTCTGAGTTCTAAGAGTGTTATAATACCCTCACAAGAGGTTTGAATGGATTTGGAGAAGTTTAGACCCTAACCCTAGGCTAAACCCTAATGGGGTGCAATTAGAGGCTATTAAAGGAAGAGGGGTCAAACCTTAATGGTTTGACTTGAAATTTTGGGGAGATGGTCTTGGTGACCAGAGAATGCTACTGTGAGAAATTGGAGGGGTTTGGAGTTGCCAAACCTAGGTAATAAATCCTTGGGTAGATTTGTAAATAATTAGGGTTTTGGGTTTTAGAAAGAAATATAATTTAGTGATTGACCATATTCTGTCACAAACTTGGATTTGATGTTATTAATCCCTGGAGATCCTATTAGAACCATTGGAAAACCTTTGAAGGTCCAAATTGTGATTATTCATATTGTTGACAATGTTTTGGATGAACAATTTTAGGGTGTTAGTTTTCTGTAATTGCATGAAACCTTGCTGGATGACATGTCATAACAATATGTACCCACTGTAATTTTCTCATAATTCTTGGATTAATATTTTTGGTACCTATAGTTCAATTTGGAATTAATTGCAAATATATCCTCTATGGAAATTACAAATGTACCCTCTGTGTAACATGGTCAAACTTTGTAGGGCTGAATATTTTAGTATGTGTCACCTCTGTATTAAATTTCATAAGGTTTGGAGATCATATGAGGGTACCTCCTTTGGAATTTACTGGTAATAAATGAGTTTTGGAATTTTGAAAAATAGTAAATCTTGCTGGTTTTTCCTAAGAATTCATATCCACTGATTTTTAGGTACCCTTTATTTATGTAAAAATTTAGGCAGGCATTGGTTGTCAGGAAAGCATACTTGCAGTTCAAACCTTAGGAAGTGGTATTTTGGGAAAAATGATTTAAATACTATTATTATTGGGAAAATTATGAAACTCTGGAATTGACCCTAAATAAGTGACATGGACCTCCAATAAAATTGTTGAATCATAGGATTGAGTATTTAGTGTACTCCCCTTCATGAGCATCAAAGCGTTGAGGATGGTCTGCGTTTAGCAAATTGACAATTTTGGGGTTGTAGGCCAAATTGGATTATACTGATTGGAGAGTGAGGGCCTAATGGTAAGTGTATGGATATGAGAGGACCCTTGGGAGAATTAAGGTTTGATGAGTCCTAGGGTGGTGGGGTACCATCCTTGGGGTAGGCATCCTGTGGATGACGAAAGGTCATCTTTTGTCTATTAAGGCCTAAAAAGCACTTAGGTTTAGACCAGGTGCAATGTTAAGAGGGTTTCTTATGGGTAGTAACTAATAACATTAAGTGTCTTGGGAATGGGAACTTTGGGGTGTCATCCCATAGTGGTTCCTAGTACCGTAGCGAGCCCCTCACAGGGTAACCCTCGGGAAGTCCAAGACTAACCCTAAGTTGTAGGAGTAAGATGTTCTACAAGATTAGCTAATAACAACACACTCATCCACACCCTGTGGTTTCGGAAGTTTAGTTGGATTGGTTGTCCGAGCGGTGGGCTCGGTGGCTGTTGCAGCAGACTAGTTAGTCTGGTGAGCTTATGGCTCGGAAGGTTATTGATGACGGGCAGGTTAGCTCGGGGAGCTTATGGCTCGGAAGGTTATTGATGACGGGCAGGTTAGCCCGGGGAGCTTATGGCTCAGAAGGTTATTGATGACGGGCAGGTTAGCCCGGGGAGCTTATGGCTCAGAGTTAGGAAGTAGAACATGTTGCATGTGCACTGAAGGTGGTGGGTCTTCGGTATTGGACGGTCGTTCACACCGACGTCAATATGTTGACTCGGCAAGTGTGGTTTTACACTTAGCCTTGATAGTCTGGCTGTCCAGTCAGCAAGAGTACGCAGACGCTCCGCGGGTATAGTGGAGGCGTACAATAGGTCTAGGCTGGGTAGTGTGAATACCAACCTAGACGTGGGCGAGGCCCAACCCACCGCTTCCGTTTGCCACTACGGGAGTATCCTGGGAGTCTAGCTCGCTCCAAAAAGGGGGAACTAAAGGTCTATGCGCATAGAGTCGTAGTGGGTGAGTTGCACTGCATGTCATAGCATAAACATTGCATTCAACCTACCCCTAACGTATAAGTCGGTTATGGGACTTCTTATACGGTAGGACCTGCTAAACGACCCCTTGGTCTATAGGTTTGTATGGGCATTCCTATAAATCAATGGTTACTTTTATATAACTTTACTTGATATTATACTTAATGCTTACGGTTCTTTATATACTTGTTACCATGCTTTTAATTACTGCTTCAGTTATATACGTACACATGTGTAGAGTAGAATCATTTCATGTACCACTGTCACCTGCTTGTTTCCACTCTGCCCTTGGTCCTCCTTTTCACTCCTCCCCGCTCGGTGCCTAGGAGTCGCGGGTCTAGGGGCGGGGGATTGTTGACTTAGTCTTTTTTGACTAACGGTCGGTGGACCATATCATTTTAGGAAATCGAGGAGACGCAGCAGCACCAGAGGCCGGAGCAGACGGAGGTGGGCCAGTCTAGTACAGGAGCACAGGATTCAGGATCTGTGAGTGGTTAGTAGTTAGCTTCCGCGAGTGATCTTGTAGTGAGGAAATGATGTACAGGGCAAGAGCCCCTTTTATTGTAACCCTTGTTATCTTTATTCAGTTATATCTGTGGACATTTACCTTTACGGTTTTAATTCATGTGATTCTGTGGACTTGTCTTCTCTTTATTGTACTTTTCTTGTGATCGAGTTGGCCGGCAGAATCGGCGTTTTGTGGTGGCGATCTTCCCGAGTGAAGGTGTCACCGCAAAGCGGCGGTTCTGGGCCTAAGACCCGGTGGTTTTTGCAAAAAAAAATGGGGTCTTACACAGACAACGACAAATGGTCGGCAACCGGCGATGATATTCTTGTTGGAACATGGTTTTCCGCATCCCTTTGGTTTGACAATAACAAATCCTCCTTGTATTTATTCAAGTTTGCCATTGTGATTTTAGTATGCATGATTGAACAAGGATGACACTAGGATGCTATATTTTTGTCTGGTCTATCTCAATATGCTAAAAGAAAAGAATGTGGACTAACGTCGGGCGTTAGAGCCAATGCCAACGTTGACCCTCGATCTCGCTAGTGTGAAAATGCTATGGAGGGAGCAGTTTTGGAATGACTTGGTCTAATGTCAGGCGTTAGTCTTAACGCCAGCGTTAGGATTGCCAAAATAAGAGTTTTCCAAACATGCAATATCTCCTTCCTGGAGTGAGGGTATGTGTCATCAATCATTACTAAACTAAGTCAACGCCTAGCGTTAGGTCTAACGCAAGCGTTAGCTTCCTCTCGTATAAAAGGGTTGCTTTCGTTCTCTTCAATTTTACAACTCAAGGAGCCCTAATCCACCACAATAAAATCTGTGAGAGATGTATTTTCAGACCACAAAAGTTCTCCCTTTCCAATTTAAGAGAAGGAATCAAAGAAGGGTTTGATCATCGCAAACTCAACGTGGAGAATGCCTGCTTCGACTTCAATTTTCATTAGCGGTTCTTTGTCATCTCCTTCAGACTTCTTCATAAGGAGTTTTCAATTTGAATTTAATATTTTGTAATACCTTTTTATCTTTGTGATTGTTTAGTGAAGAATTCACCACGGTTGTTGGTGATGAGTAGTATTTAGACTTCTTCATAAGGGTGGCTTTCTGTTTTTCAGGATTTCTAGAGTTTTTGGCCGAAAATGCAAATACATGCCCGTGACCAAGGGGGTGTCAACATAAAGTTCAATTCCAGTCTCCTACCGTGTTTCGGACTCATGCCGTGAAGAATTCTTAGTACACGCCCGTGTACCTCAAGTCACGCCAGTGATATTCCAATGTCACGCCCGTGTACCCTCCTCCAGCTCAGCCGGCCGTGTCCTGAAGCCATGACGTGATTTTCGCCAAGTACACGCCCGTGACCCAAGGGTCATGCCTGTGTCCGACCATGTTCCACATGCCTAGCCCAGATCACACCTGCTATCACACCCCGAGGACATGCCACACTTGTCACGCCCGTGTAATTCAAAGGTGACGGACGCGTAACTTTTCTGCCGCCAGATCACGCACCGTCCTGCCAAAAGTCTCCCGCCAATTGCAGTTTATTTATTACACGCCCTAGCTCACGGGCGTGACCGAGGGCGTTACGCGTCTTGTAACGCCTGCAATTACTCCAGATCACGCTTCCTCCGCAGCCATTTCGTACACGCCAGGTACACACCCTTGGTCACGGGCATGACTGAGGGCATGTAACATTCAAATTTTGCCAATTTAAAGCCAGCTCCTCCAGATCCCAAGAAGATACTTTTTCCTGCCCCTCTTGGGCCGAAACTACCTTCCTCTGCCCCCTTTTGGGGCAGAAATGTTTTTCTTCTTTCTTGTATTTTCTTGTTTCTTTTTAGCTTTGATTTCAATTTCATGAACTTTCAATTTATGAAATGTAGTCTTAGATTTTATTTCATGCAATACTTTCAATTTCTTGTACTCTCTTTTTATGTAATTCAATTTTCTTTTAATGAAAAGCATTTTTCATTCCTTTAATTTTTTTCATTTTAATGTCAATTAGATTAATATTCAGATCTTGATCTTTGCAAACGGCGAATGACATTATCTTTCTCGTTATTTTCTCTCTTTGTTTTTTTCTTGATTTATCTTGATTATGTATGACTTCATATTTATTTTCGTATTCTAGTAGCCGACCGGAGCGTGCGTATGAATCGATTACTCAAGAATTAAAAGAGTTGCACGCAACCCTCAAGAGAGGATGACATAAATCTTCTGGATAGAAGTCAAATCCTATAGCGGGATTCACCTCGTTAAAGCGGGTTTTAGGGGTTTTGATTGTAGAATAAGAGTTCGGTCGATCAACCTAATCTCAGGCGGGCGTATCCTCGACAAAGGTGCGTTCATAAATCAGGAATCTCCACGGTCAAGGATCAGATCAAAAATTATAAAATTTATCTCTTTTATTTCACTCAAAGTGGGTTTTGATCAAGTCTAGTTTTCTTTCCTTTATTTCGTATTTAGTTTTAATTATAAATTTCTCCTAAAGTTTTATTTCATGAAATAATAGTTTGTTTTCCCGAAGTAAAAGTATTCGACAGACCTGGGGATTTATACGACCTTGATATGTCCTTCATATGCTATGCCATGAACGATAGGTACGCTTGCCTATTTTCGTTTATAGATCAGATTTTAGATCTTTATTTTTATGTATCAAGTTTTTGGCGTCGTTGCCAGAGAGCCTTTATTGATATTTCGAAAAGGAGAAACACGAATAATTTTATCTTTCTTTTTCTTTATTTTTCTTTTCCCCCTTTTATCAAAATAAAAAAATTTATGTTTAAATTAAATTCTTAGAAAGGGAGCTTTGTGGTGTCATCTCATCGCAACTCCTAGTACCTTGCGAGCCCTTCACCTGGTAGATCTTGGGAAGTCCAAGATTAATTAAATCATATCAAAAAGATTTTCTCTTTTCATTTTATTTTACAGCAAATATATATATATATATAACTTATAAAATTATCAAAAATATTTTCTCTTTTTTTGTGTGTGTTTTATGTATTGTTATTTTATTTTTTTAACAGGTATTCGTGGTGGTCTCTCCGTCTCCAAATCAGGGACGTGCTTTTTTTCCCTCTTTATTTCTTTTCTTTTATGCTCGTGTTCTTGTTTTTTTTTACTTAGTTTTCAACATTAGGGACAATTAATGTTGAATTTTAAGTATGGGGATGTATTTCTCTCTCTTTAAATTTTTTTTGAAAAAAATTAGAAAATTTCCAAAAAAAAATATAAAAATTTTAAAACATAGAAAAATTCATAAAAAAATATAATATAGTAAGCCTTTACTTTAATTTTTGTTATTTCGAAAATCAAACATTTGTGAGTTTATTTATAAGCATTTTTTATTATTTTTTATTTGCTAATATTTTGTTTTATCATGGTTAGTTAGATTGAATTTTTAAGTGATTTAGTCTAAGGAATATTTTGTGATTTTAATTTGATTAGAGTAATTTAATTAGCACTTTTTCTCTTTTATTTTTAATTAGTTTCAATTTTGTAGTAATTGTGCTTAACACCTTTAGATTTTAATTATTTCTACCACATGCTTTTAGATTCTTAGAAAATTTCAATTTACTATAGTTGCTCTCAAAAAGTTTTAATTTAATCTAAACTTTGTTTTAGCCTTTTTAACCTTTTAGCTCATTACTTTTAGCCTTCCCCTATCACCCAAATTTTTTTTATTAAAAGATCATATGTCATGGGAATAAGAGAATAAAATTTATTTTTTCCTAAACGTACATATGCACCATTTGTATGAAAAAAAATTATGAAAAGATTATATGTCATGAAAAATGAGGGGATAAAATTCATCATTTTCCTAAACATATACAAATAGAAAAAAAATGATGGGGTGAGAGGATAAAATTCATCACCTCCAATCAAAACTATCTTCATGTTTACCCACACCCTTTAGCCAATATAATTGATTTTAGGCTTAAATTAAAATATTGGAAGAGCATAAGTAGTAGTTTGTAATTTTCCGTAAGCCTCTTAAAAATTGGAGTTTTTATAATTCTAATCTAATTTTGTGCGCAATATACTCAATTTTGTCTGCTAGTTAAATAATTTGAGAATTCTTGGCTAAATATTTCTCTTTTTTCATCTTATTTTCATAATCTAGGACTTATCTCATAAATCCCTAAATTTTATTTTTTGCTTTCTTTTGATTTAATAAAATTTTAGTTTAATTATAAATCTTATTAATGTCTTATGAATATTTCTCATACTTTTGCTCTGGAATATCAAAAGTTTAAGTATAAGGGTATTTGATAAGTAGTATTTAGACCTATTTTTAGTATAGTATTTAGGTTAATATTAATATGAATTTGTAAATAATATGTCTATTTTACAAAAATAATCATTTATTTTTATAATTGTTTAATAACTTAAGTATATTTTCTGTTTTTCAGGATTTTTTTAGTTTTTGCCCGAAAATGCAAGTACACGCCCGTGACTAAGGGCGTCAACATAAAGATCAATTCCATTCTCCTGCCGTGTTTCAGACTCATGCCGTGAAGAATTCTTAGTACACGCCCGTGTACCTCAAGTCATGCCCGTGACTTTCCAATGTCACGCCCGTGTACCCTCCTCCAGCTCAGCCAGCCGTGTCCCGACGCCATGACGTGATTTTCACCAAGTACACGCCCATGACCCAAGGGTCACGTCCGTGTTCTACATGCCCAGCCCAAATCACGCCTGCTATCATGCCCCGAGGACATGCCGCACTTGTCACGCCGGTGTAATTCAAAGGTAACGGGCGTGTAACTTTTCTGCCACCAGATCACACGCCGTCCTGCCAAAAGTCTCCCGCCAATTGCAGTTAAATTATTACACGCCCTTGGTCATGGGCATGACCGAGGGCGTGATGCGGCTTGTAACTCCTGAATTACTCCAGAACGTGCTTCCTCCGCAGTCGTTTCGTACACGCCAGGTACACGCCCTTGGTGACGGGCGTGACCAAGGGCATGTAACATTAAAATTTTGTCTATTTAAAGCCAGCTACTCCAGATCCCAAGAAGATCTTTTTCCGCCCCTCTTGGGCCGAAATTCCCCCCTCTGCCCCCTTTTGGGGCAGAAATGCTTTTCTTCTTTCTTGTATTTTCTTATTTCTTTTTAGCTTAGATTTCAATTCCATGAACAATCAATTTATGAAATGTAGTCTTAGATTTTATTTCATGCAATGCTTTCAATTTTCTGTACTCTCTTTTCATGTAATTCAATGTTCTTTTAATGAAATGCATTTTCCATTCCTTTCAACTTTTTATTTTAATGTCAATTAGATTAATATTCAGATCTTGATCTTTGCAAACGGTGAATGAAATTATCATTCTCGTAATTATCACTTTTTAATTTATTCTTGATTTAACTTGCTTTCATATGTCTATGTATGACTTCATATTTGTTTTCGTATTCTAGTAGCCGGCCGGAGCGTGCGTACGAATCAATCGCTCAAGAATAAAAAGAGTTGCACACAACCCTCGAGAGAGGATGACGTAAATCTTCTGGATAGGAGTCAAATCCTATAGCGGGATTCACCTCATTAAAGCGGGTTTTAGGGGTTTCGATTGCAGAATAAGAGTTCGTTCAATCAACCTAATCTCAGGCGGGCGTACCCTCGATAGAGGTGTGTTCATAAATCGAGAATCTCCACGGTCAAGGATCAGATCAAAAATTAATAAATTTATCTCTTTTATTTCACTAAAAGTGTGTTTTGATCAAGTCTAGTTTTCTTTCCTTTATTTCGTATTTTGTTTTAATTATAAATTTCTCCGATAGTTTTATTTAATGAAATAATAGTTTGTTTTCCCGAAGTAAAAGTACTCGACAGACCCGTGGATTTATACGACCATGATATCTCCTTCATATCCTATGCTATGAATGATAGGTACTCTTGCCTATTTTCGTTTATAGATCAGATTTTAGATCTTTATTTTTATGTCAGAGTTGACGACTAGGTCCATGTGTGGCTTAGGGGGAATTCGCCGCTTGTGTTGGCGATTAGGTCTAGGGTTTAGATCTAGGGGGTGCTCGAGGCCTTTCTGTGGATAGAAAGACTAGAGTGGCTTGAGGCCGTATTTGGGGATAGATCGGCTAAAGTCAACCGGTTCTTAGGGAGAAGAGTCAGTATAGAAAATAAAAAGAGTTTTTCATATTCACGCCTCGAATTCTTGCGTTATAGAAATCCTCTTTTGTAATCAATTTTTGCAATAAAAATCATGTCACTATTTGTTCAATAAAATTGATTTGGATTTCAATTGTAGCAATTTACTTTATATCTAATCGCTTTCTTATAAAATATCAAATGTTTTCTTTTAAAATATAAAAAATTCTACAACCCTTATTCACCCCCCCCCCCCTCTAAGGGCGCCTTATGATCCAACTCTTCTTTGGTGATCTCCTTCGAATTCAGCAGGTTGGGTTTATGCTTCTTTAAAGTCCACGAGTTATTGTTCCCACTCAACCCCGTGCCATGGCGATGAAGACCCGATCTCCATCGATTTGAAGGAAGGTGTGAAGAAGAAATCTCAGACATGGACTTTTAGAAGATGAAGAAGAAGCAGATAAAGAGGATGAATGAGAGGTTTATGATGACAGAATGGGATTTTTAGAAGAAAATAAGAGTAATTCAAGAGGGGAAGGGAGCAGTAAATTGGATGTAAGCATGCTTCAGGCCACGAGTTTATCTTCTCCTCCATATTAGTGTTTGCTTAATTTTCTCATCCATCTACTTGAATTGTTAGGATTTAAGGTGAAAGGTCTCTCATAATGTTTAAGATTTGTTTACAATTTATTTGGATTATAATTGTCTCTCTAATAAAAATATAATAGACCCTTTCTGCATTGCAAGAAAGGATATTTTTTAATTTTACTTCATGCACAGAACATGTTTGATCTATTGCTCTAATGAGAAGATTTAATACATTTTCTGCATTAAATGTGTTGGTTTGTGCCATTGTTTTTCTCTTCTTCTATTTCCATATTAATCGTGCGTTGATTAGGTTGGCTAAAATCAGTGGAATAATTTTTCTTCTCTCCTCCTAATTCTAATATTCTCTTCGAAATACTAGGATAAATCTTATCATTGCTTAAAGTCAGTTGGAAAGCCTGAACTTCCACATTTTTGTAAGCTTTGTTTAATTTCATCTTTTGAATTTAGAAATTTAGGTTTGCAAATGGAATGTGAAACATGTTGATGTTATTTTAAATTAAACTTCTTAAAACCATGCAAGAGTTGGTCAAACTTTCTAGAAGTCTGAAGGTTAATTTTGATGTCCTCGAAAGGCTTGAGAAGAACTTGAATGGTATTTATGAGTGTGAACACAATACTTGTTTGTTGGAAGAAGATACAATGACATTATTCAAGGAAGCTTGCTTCAATTTTACAACAGTTAATCACCTTATATGAAGGATTGAAGAATTGTTTACTCATGCCAATTCTGCTACCAAAATTTGAATTTCCATGTATGTCGCTTTGGGTGAATTTCCAAAACATCAACATGCGAGATTGGCATTGCAATGGAGTTTGGATACTCTTTCTTTTTGTACCAAATTTCCCCTGGCAAGGTAAGTGCATTGTATACGTTTTTTGTTTATTTCTTTATTCATTTGATTTTTTAAAATTCTCGTGGAACTATAATGTGCTTTGTTAAGAGTTCATGTTCTTAAATTTATCTATTATGCCATTTTTTATGAATATTTTTATTATTTATAATTAATTTTTAATTGGTGTCTACGTTAGAAAAAAATCCTAGTTCCTTCACTGCGTTAAGTGACACGGGATGCTTCAAGTAAGTTATTTTCTTAATTAAATTTCTCCTTGATAAAAAAAAATGTTCTCGTTTTTTAGCTATTTAATTTATAGATGAAAATTCGATTAAATCATTTCCTAAATTAGACTTTTTTTTCCTTTCTCTTATTTTAAAAATTAGAAATTCGTTGTGAGCAAGCCAAGTGCGTTATTGAGAATGCATAGATATTATTCTTAAATTAGGAAAATTAACTATAATAGTGGCAACATACTCTATATATTAATTTCCATAAATATATATAAATACTTGATCTGCTTAAATAACGATAAAAATAATTTTAAAAATCTTCACAATTTTCTTATAATACAATGTCTATTTAGGAGAAAAATTAAGTTAATGTTTCTACGATGAATTAAGTTGAGATTAGAATATAAATATTTTTAAACTTTTATTAACACATTTTCACTAATCTATCCATTTTTAATATTTCTACATGCAGTTGTTAGAAATTGAGGAAATGCATAAATATATACGGCCATTCCTAACTACTATATCTCTCTAAGGCTCATAAATATATACTCATTCCTAGTCACGAAGAATACATAATAGTTTTGAACTTATAAGTGGATGAAGTTCTGTAGGTCTGGTCGTGAGTTCACGGAACGATAGTTCATAACCACCGTGTTCGCGACAGCCACCACCGTGCCAAACAGAGCCTAAAGGATATTAGAAAAGATGTTAAAATTCATTCAAAAATAAAATTGTTGCTAAATTTCAATTACCGGAAAAATAAAATTCATTAATTTTAGAAAAAAAAATACATATAATATTTTGTGATTTATGAAGAAATTAATTTGGAATCATCAATGAGTGCCTAGTTAGGAACATGAAATAAACTACTTCTCAATTAATTATAACAAATTAAATAGGTGCAACACTTTGAATTATCAATAATTATGAATGCATAATTATTAATCATATATTATGTAAGTAACATAAATTTCTATACTATAAATATCCATTAAAATTTATATAAAAAAAGTTAATTATTTTTATATAAATAGTATCATTTGCAATGTAAATATGTAATTAATATGGTTTTGTAACGAAGTAAGAAACTAATATAAGTATAAGAGGAGAACTCTTTTTTATCAATTTGGTATATAATATGCATATAAGTAAAAAAAACTAATTATTTGATAACGTGATCATGATATATTTATCAATTGGTATATAATATGCATATAAATTTTATTAAATATCAAAATATTAATATTAGTATGCTCTCATTGATTAATTTTCTGTATACCTATTGCTTCTTCTCGCTTCTCTGGAAGGTGACATGAGCCAATATATATATATATTATATAATAAAAACAGAGATATTATATAAGGTTTAAATCTAACAAAAGCAAGCGTCATGTCTTGAGTTAGAGGCATTCCTCTTTCCCACAAAATATTTTCATTACAAGCGAGTTTGGAAATGTAGTACGCGACTTTGTTCACACTGCGTTCCACAAGAGAGATCTTGATCCTTGGAGCATCCTTGAGAAGGAGGGCAAAGCTAGTTTCAGCCTCTCCCATCCCATCAGGATGCAGTTCAATTTGGAGCATGCTTCGGTGGAATCTCCTTCAAGAATGATACCAACATCGGTGTTGAAAAAAATCTTTAGCAAGGTCAAGCTCAATCCATGTGCTCCTGAACTCGGTCATATCCACCGAACGACTGCTTCTTCTTGCTTCTATGTTCTACATATTCAACGTGGGAACTTGCTTCCACTCTATTGGTGCCGATATGGCACATTTTCTCTTCTACTTTGCTATCAATATAATTATTCCTAAATCATTAAACTAGCATGGTTTAGCTTAATTTTAGCTTCTTTAGATATATTTATACTTTTCATTATCTTTTATTTTCATTATTTTATTATTTTTATACACATCAATCTTAAGAAAGAATGCAAATCTGTATTCATCATTTTCTTTCTTAGCTTTTTATATGTTGTTGTAAGTTTTTTTGTGTTGGACCCTTCTAAGAGGGAGATCAAATCAGTTTTTTTTTACTTCGCAAGAAGAACGTATGGGATGATAGATTTAATGATGGCTTATATTAAGCATACTAGGACATCGTCAAGGGGCACTCCGCTGATATTATGTTTGATTTCTTCAATGCAATCTATCTTAATCATTTCTATAACTTCATCATGCATCATTCTAATTCCTATGGTGTATGCAATGTTATGGTTGGCTTGCTCAAGATAGTCAACATGCCCGATCAAGTTTGGAATATGGTTAATATGTAACATCACCATTCCTTCTAGACCCCCTTGGGTTTGGATTGGGGTTGGAGTTGTGACTAGAGTTCATGGTATGACAAAATTGCTATAAGCACCCCAAAAGTACACAAGTCAACTTATGCCAATCAACTTCAAATTAGACTCACTAACTCAAATTGGACTTACCCATAGGTCCCTAACCCTGAAAGAGGCCCAAGTGACTCAAGATCCCCATCAAGAGATCATGAATTTGACCAAATTGACCAAAGTCAACTTTCCCCAATTTTGATCAAAATCACACTTATTGGCTAAATTGACCCAATTGGGGCATCACCATGATCCAATTAACATTGGGTGGTGTCAAGGGTCTCAAGACCAACATATGGGGTCAACACTCAACCCTAGTTGACCAAGTCAACCCAAAGTCAACTCAAGTCAAAATTGACCTAAAATGGTCATTTGAGCCAATTGGACCCAATTCACTTGGACTAAGTCCATCCAAATTGACATCACCACCACTCCATAGGCCCAATACCAAGGCCCATGAATTATTTCTAAGATTTGAGTGGCATGCATGGTCATTTCATTTTTTCCCCAAATTTTGAATTTAGGCAAATTTGGGAGAATGGAATGGAGCTCCACTTGGCATGGCTCTTCTCTTCTCAAGCCTTCCTCTGACCCTAGGGAGTAATTACCAGCCAAATTCCAGTAATGTGGGTGCCAAATGGTAGCTTGGTGAAGCAACCAAAGCTTGGCTGAAATCTCCAAAATGGCACAGCCATATACAGTCCTCCTAAGCCCAAATCGACTCCACCATTATCTTCAGAAGGTGGATAGCACATGAAATCGAGCCTTGGATCACTGCAAATGGTGGACGAATGAAGTTTTGAGCAAGCTCGCCGGAAGAGAGGAGATCCATGGCCAACCGCCGCCGCCGTCAAGCTCCATTAAGGTCCGGTTTCTCCTCCTCTCCCCTTGTGCTAGCATCCTAGATCCATTAGGAGAGACATCGGGCTCAAATGAGCCCGATCCATGGTGAGAAAAATGGAGGATTTTGGAAAATAATGGTGTTTTAGGCCAAGCTTAAAATTGTCGTACGGGCCGCCTCCGACGGCGGTGTCGCCGGGGATCCATAGCCCCCACATCCACAATGGAGGTGGTGGTGGTTTCCGGCCGAGGGGGTGCCCAGGTGGCCGGGAAAAGGGGCCGAAATCAGCCCTGTAAACTGGAATTTTGGGCTCAAGGAGGAAGATGATGAATAGTGATTTTAATGGAATGTTATATAGTTTAATTAAATCTGTCACATTTATTTCAGGATCTTGTACAAATTATTTGAGGCCCTTAGAGTCCATTTCATGATAAGTGACCAGAGTTAACTGTTGTATATCTAGATGTCTAATTTAATTAAAAATTTGAATCAGCTCATTTGGAGCATTGTAGAACCCCCAGCATCCATTTTAGTGAGACTGGTCATAATAAAAATCAGTAATTAGATTGGTATATCTTTTAAATGGTAAGTCTGATGGAGCTGAAATTTTGGCCATGCATGCATATGCCTTATTACTAGCTTGTGTCCAAAAATCGGATTTTTAGGAGAAAATGTTTCTAAGGTTTTATTCAAAATATGTTAAATCAAATAAATGATATTTTTGGAGTTGTGTAACCCCAATTGACCCCAAATTTGGGTTTCACCCTTATTAGGTCATCATTAGACCATGGTTAAAATTTTAGAGCAATTGGACCTCTACATGTGGGGTAATTCCTCTTGCATGTTTTTGTCTAATAAGTGATATGGTGTGCCAATAGCAAAAAGGGATATTTTGTATATTTAGCATAAATGTATTAGTGTTAGCTTCTGAAACTTTGGTTGTACCCTCTTTATGACATAATACATTACTCCCAGAAAAATTAGGATTTTTGGTATCAAAAATCCTAAGTAATTGATAAAATTGAATTATGTCACAATTATGTATTAATGAAATGTTTAAGTCAAAAACCTTGTGGAAAATTTTGAAACTCTGAGAAATCCCTTGTAACATCAACTAGAACCTCTGGAAATTTTGTAGGAATTTTTAGAGATTATTTCCATAGAAATCATGGAAATTATCATATGTTGCATTTTTGAATAACTGAAATTTTATTGATGAAAAATATTGGGAAATTTTTGAAACCCTGGAAAATCATGTGGAATCTAGTTATGAACCTCTGAGATTTTTGGTAGATTTTTTGGATGGATAATACGTGGTGAAATTTCATATATTTAGTTTGTCACACTTCTTAATTTTTGATATAATTAAGGTGACAAATCTCTGGATAATTATGAAACTCTGTATAAGATGTTTTTAGGTCACTATAGTGCTAAAGTAAAAAATTTAGAATTTTTGGAAGTCATATTTTAGTACTTGGTGTGTAAAGTCACATTTTCATCCTTTTTATGTTAAATAGAAATCATGGCTATAATTTCTCTGGAAAATTATGAGACTCTGGATAAGATGTTTTTAGGTCACTACAATGCTAAAGTAATTTTCGCAGGATTTTTGGAAGTCATATTTTAGTACTTGGTGTGTAAAGTCACATTTTCATCCTTTCCATGTTAAATAGAAATTTTGATTATAAATTTGCTGGAAAATTATGGAATTCTGGAATTGGTGTTTTTAGGCTATTATAGTGCCACTATAATTTTCTAAGAATTTTTGAAAGTCTTGAACTAGTACTTGATGGGTAAAACTCTAATTGTATTCCTTTGATATTAAGTAGAAATTATGATCATAAACCTTCTGAAAAATTATGAGATTTTGGAATCCATGTTTTTATATCATTTGTCACCTCTGGAAATTTACTTAGCAAGACTGAATTTATTGGCATGGTACTTCTTTTACATTTTAGAAGATGGCAATTGATTAATGAATTTTAAATAGAGGTCAAATTTATATGAATTATGCCAAAACTCTGGTCAACCCTTAATTTATCCATTATGAACCTGTGGTAGAAATTAGAGCTCACTGGGACATGATATGGTCAAGATTGCATCATAGGAATCAAATCTAGTTCAATCATATTTTGGTCTGCGAATAGTAAAAACGTAATGTGATGATTTGACCGGCAAGATCACTTAGGGAATCAGTGAGATTTGGATTATAACAGTGAAATAACATTTAGATTAGCCCTAGAAGTTATGGGATTTTGAAGTACGATAGATCTATAGTTTAAGGAGTTATTTAGATTCATGTCGCACTATACGTAAAGGGGCAAAGATTACGCTATGAGATCATAGTAATCACACAGCATGGTAAAGTGTTCAAGTCACATATTTAGAGTGTGAATAGGGATATTGAGAATTACACAAGGCATACACCTCTTAGAGGATGAGAGATCTTAAGTGTTGAGCACCGTTCAAGAGAATGTTACTTAGGAATAGGATAAAGGATAAGTCATAAAGCACCTAAGTTATAAAGAGTAATGAGGAGTGTGGGTCTTTAAAAAGGGTAGTCACCAATAAAAGTAAATGTCTTGGAAAGGGGGATCTGGGTTTCAGCCCATCATATTCACTAGTACCGCTGCGAGCCCTTCACCGGGTAAACCTCAGGAAGTCCAAGATTCACCCTAAACTTCTAAGCATAACAATTATTAAACAAGAGTAGCCTAATTAAGTGAATAAGAATCATGGTGAACTTCATTTCAAGTTAAGGGATGGGAAGATGCATATCAGGACGGGTTAGTCCTGCGAGCTGGAGGCTCGGGAAGTTGTGTATCAGGACGGGTTGGTCCCGCGAGCTGGAGACGCGGGTTGTGATAACATGCATGTGCATAAAGACAAATTAGTGGTGGGTCTTCGGTACTAGACCTGTCATCACACCGACGGCAGCACGTTGACTTAGGCGGGTGTGAGGGTTTGAGGGGCCAGTAGGTTGTTTATACTGCGGTCTGGAGCACAATCCCCAAAGACGCACACCTGACCTTAAAGACTGGTGGGATCTAGCAAAGAGTACGCAAGACTCTAGAGTGCACCTAGGACGTGTACAGAGGCGTATGAAGGGTCTAGGACTAGTAGTGTGTATACCCGCCTAGGAAGTGAAGTGGCCCGCTCCACTGCTGTCGTAGCCACAACGGTGGTACCAGAGAGTGTAGCTAACTCCGAAAATTGGGAACTAAAGGTCTGTACGTACAGAGTCGTGTGGGTGAGTTGCACTTGTATGATTCATATCATAGCATGCATATCATAATGTACTTAAGCATTACAACATCTATTGAAGATCCTTATCATATAAATTAGTATGGACTCGTTTATATGATAAGTTATAATTCCGGAAATCTTAACTTATAAGTTTGTATGGCCATTCATATAAGTTAGGGTACTCATGTGATGATAGTGTAGAATAGCTTACTTGTTTGCTTTATTTGCGCCGCACTACTTTACTTATTGCTTTACTTACTGCCTTACTTACTGCTCATACACACTGCTAGCTAGAAGTAATATATCTTTTACTTTATATACTTGCTAGCGTAGAATTCTTGTCACCTGCTTTGTTTTTATTACCCTTTGTTGTCCTCCGCTTCGTCCTCCCGCACGGTGCCTAGGAGTCGCGGGGGGAGATGAGCACAAAACTGGCTTAGTCTTTATGACTAACGGTTGGTTGTGACCGTAGGAGTTCGAGGAGCTGGAGCAGCCGTACGACTAGCAGGAAGTGATGGCAAGATCTAAGGAGCAGTTGTAGTTCATTACTTCTACCATGAGACAGGTGCTGATGAAGAGAGTGTTTAGCTTCCGCATAGAGATGATGAGAGAGAGAGAGTTATTATGTTGTTTTACTCATTTCAGACATGTATCGGGCATAAGCCCTTGCTCTCTCTTTTAAGAAGATCAAGTATTTATATATATATGGTAATTAATATATAGAGTATGTTGCCACTATTTTAATTAATTTTCCTAATTTAAGAATATCTATGCATTCTCAATAACTCAGCTAGCTGGCATGCTCCCAACGAATTTCCAAAAAAAAAATTAAGAAAGAGAAAGGAGAAATATAATTTAGGAAATGATTTAATCAAATCTTCATCTATATATTAAATAACTAAAAATGGAGAAAATTTTGTTTAATTTAGGAAATAATTAATTTATGTCACTTAACGTTCCACTTCCTACAAGTTTCTATAAATTTCATCCCATGCAGCAGAAATGTTTCACTCATGCATAGTCACCTTCTCCAAACCAACGATGGCTGCTCTCCTCCCATTCTTAAGTAACTTTGGTTTATGAGAAGAATGATTCTTAAGTAACTTTGTATTGAATCTATTGAAATTGTTAATTAGAAATTTGCTTCGACTAGAAATCGACGCGACTACCTGGTTCCGTCGAGGGGAAACTGACGCATGTATGAGGTTGTATCGAGATGATGTCGACGCATTCTTCCACCTTTCAGAATTCTTAACTTTTGAACCTTTATTTTTTATGTGCTTCTTTCCTAGAAAACCTTGATACTTAGATGAGCAACCCTATTGAATATTGTGGTTGTTTTAGGATCATCATCTATAATGATAATGGGTACTTTTCCTTGGCTTTGAAAAAACTTACAGGATTTCTCCAAGCTGGTATGGTTGAGGCTTTTCCTGAGCTTATTGACTCATCTCCTAGACCAAAATTTTTGAACCTCATTGAGAGATTCTCAAAAATGTACTTTAGCTTTTGACTCCTTCTATTCAGTGAGCCTTCAAAGGCTTTTGCCTTAGTAAGCTCTTCTTTTAGTGCCTTGTTTTTTAAAGTTTGTTAATTTATTTGTTTTTCTAGCTTTTCTACCTCAATTCAAAGTTGATAATTAACATAGTGATGATTTTTATCTAGCCTTTTACTTTTCAGTTCTTCTAACTCTTTCCGAAGTATTTTTATTTGATTTTCTGCCTTTAATTGATCTTGGCAGAAATCTTTAAAGCAAGAATCAAATTCATTAGAAGAGAAATCAAAATTATCAAAATATGATACCTGATCTAAGGAAGCCTCCAAACCCATCAGACAGGCTTCTTTAGTAGCAGCTTCTTCCTCACTTTTAGATGAGGAACTTGACTCAGATTCTGAGTCACTACAGGTTTCAGCTATGAAACTTCTTCCTTTCTTCTTGTCCTTCTTACTTGTTTTGTCCTTATGCTCTTCAGAACATGCAGGAGCAATGTGCCCTGGCTTTCTGCAGGTAAAGTAGATGACCTCTTTGTTGGGAGTCTTATCAAATCTTGGCTTTCTTGAGCTAATGTCCCTTCTTCTGGAGTCTTCAGTCTTGATCCACATTCTGAACCTTTGGGCCAAGAGATTAAATGTAAGACCCCATTTTTGTTTTTGCAAAAATCACCGGGTCTTAGGCCCAGAACCGCCGTTTTGCGGTGACACCCTCGCTCGGGAAGGTCGCCACTACAAAACGCTGATCCTGCCGGCCAACTCGATCACAAAGAAAAGTAGAGTTTAAGAGACTAAACAGGCCAAGTCCACATCACATTTAAATAAACCATCAAAGAGGTGTCCACATACATAACTGTAATAAATGAGATAAGATAATAAGGGCTCCTGCCCGATACATAAAAGCCTCACTACATAAGATCACTCGCGGAAGCAAATTACTATAACTAACACTCACGGATCCTGTCATCGGTGCTCCTGTGCTAGACTGCCCTGCCTCCACCTGAATCGGCATCTGGTGCTTCCCCGTCGCCGCGGTCTCCTAAAATGATAAGGTCCACCGATCGTTAGTCAAAAAGACTAAGCCAATCCCCCACCCCTCTCCCAGTGACTCCTAGGCACCGAGCGGGAGGACGAAGCGGAGGTAAACAAATGGGGTAAGCAAATGCAGGTGACAAGGAAACTAGTTATGGAAAGATCCACCACTACACAAGTGTGTATATATAATAAATGGAGCTGTAAATAAAAGCATGGTAAAAGTACATAAAGAGCAGTAAGCAGTATGTATAATGACAAGTAAGGTATAATAAAAGTAACTATTGATTTATAGGAATGCCCATACAAACCTATAGACCAAGGGGTCGTTTAGCAGGGCCTACCGTATAAGAAGTCTCATAACCGACTTACACGTTAGGGGTAGGTTGAAATGCAATGTTTTATGCTATGACATGCAAAGTATGCTGTTATGTTATGTTCATACAAGTGCAACTCACTCACTACGACTCTATGCGCATAGACCTTTAGTTCCCACTTTTTGGAGCGTGCAAGACTCCCAGGATACTCCCATAGTGGCAAACGGAAGCGGTGGGTTGGGCCTCGCCCACCTCTAGGTTGGTATATGCACTACCTAACCTAGACCTATCGTACGCCTCAACGCAAACCCGCGGAGCGCCTGCGTACTCTTACTGACTGGACCGCCAGACTTTTATGGCTAAGTGTAAATACCACACTTGCCGAGCCCAAGTATCAACGTCAGTGCAACGATCGCCAACACAGAGGACCCACCACCTTATGCACATGCAACATGTTTTCCAACAATCTCCGAGCCACAAGCTCCCCGGGCTAACCCGCCCGTCACCAACAAACAACTCAGAATCACAAGCTCACCGGACTAAACCGACTAGACTCCCATACCATGGGGTGTGGGTGAGTGTGCTATTAGCTAACCTTGTACAATGACTTACTCCTATACATTAAGGTTAGTCTTGGACTTCCTGAGGGTTACCCTGTAAGGGGCTCACTACGGTGATAAGAGTTATACTGGAAAGACTCCCCAAGACTCCTTTCCCAAGACACCTGATGTTACTAGTTACTACCCACAAGAGCCCACATAGAACTTCACCTAGATTAGTCCTAAGGGCTTTAAGACACTAAAGGGAAAAGACGATCTTTCATCAATCCCCATGACGACCTTACCCTCGACCCACCAAGCACACTTTCCTCACATACACTTCCTTGGGAGGACTCACTACTAACTAAACAGCCCATGAACACCACCTGCACCCCATCTCCACCTAGTATGCCACTAAATTCCTAAGTTTCACAGTTTTACTATACGCAGTCCAAACCGACTACATGAAGCTTACAACTAGAGGTACTCCAAATATTCATCCAACTGACCCAAGATATTTATTTGAGGTCTAGCATGATATTTTAAGGCAAATTCCAGAGAATCATATTTTTCTCAATATTAATCATATTTAAAACAATTTTTCCAAAATGCAACTTCCTAAGGTTTGAACTACAAGTGTACTTTTCTGACTTCCAATGCCTACCACAATTTTTACATAAATCAAGGGTACCAAGTAATCAGTAAATATGAAATTTTAGGAAATTCCAGCAAGATTTACTACTTTTAAAAAAATTCCAAAACCCATTTATTTCCAATTATTTCCAAAGGAGGTACCCTCATATGAACTCCAAACCTTATGTAAATTTATACAGAGGTGATTCATACTAAAACATTCAGCCCTACAAAATTTGACTATATTCCGTAGAGGTTACATTTGTAATTTCCACAAAGGATATATTTGCAATTAATTCCAAATTGAACTAGAGGTACCAAAAATATTAATCCATAAATTATGAGAAAAATACTGCGGGTTCATAATGGTATGAAATGTCATCCAGCAAAGTTTCATGCAATTACAGAAAACTAACATCCTAAAATTGTTCATCCCAAAAACTGTCAACAATATAAATAATTACAATTTGGACCTCCAAAAGTTTTTCAATGGTTCTAATAGAATCTCCAGGGATTAATAACATCAAAAATAAGTTGGTGACAGAAGATGGTTAATCACTAAATACTAATTCTTCCTAAATCCCAAAAACCTAAATATTTACAAATCTACCCAAGGATTTAATCCCTAGGGTTGGCAACTCCAAACCACACCAATTTCTCACAGTACTACTCTCTGGTCACCATGACCACTACCCCAAAATTTCAAGTCAAACCATTAAGGTTTGACCCCTCTTCCTTCATTGGCCTCTATATGCACCCCTTAGGGTTTACCCTAGGATTATGGTCCATACTTCCCCAAATCCACCCAAACTTCTTGTGAGGGTATTATAACACTCAAAGAACTCAGAGGAGCCCATCACACACCTCTACAAGGACAAACCCTCCTATGTCCTTCACAAAGCCCTAAAGGGCACCCTAGGGTTAGCCACTAGGGTTTAAGGGCATACCAAGCCCAACTCTTCCAAGAATGGCTCCTTGGGGTGTCCCATACACCCCAAGTCAGTGACCAAAGCCACTCCCTCAATCAGTGGGAGGAAACCCCTCCACACTCCAAAATTTGCCTAAGTCCACTTTTACCCCAAATCAACCCTTAAGCAAACAAATGTCCAAGGAGAATTCCCTACCTTGTCCAAGTCCAATCTACGCAACACTTTGGCCAGAGGATTGTGAATGGTCACCCAAGGTCCTACCAATATTTGGTGAGGATTGGGGTTCTTTAGGATGCCTAAATGGGGTGCAAATAGCAATTAGCCCCTTTGCAAATTACTAGGGTAAAACACCTCCAATGGTCACCAAATTTGAACCAATGGTTGGCATGGGTGAGGGTGATGTGCTTCCCAAATTTGAAGCCAATTGGCTTTATGGAAGAGTGGGGGCACTCACCCAAAGTTTTTCCCTAACCTAGGGAGCCTAGGATTGACTTTGATAAATACCCTACCAAATCAACTCCAAAAATTTTGAGATTTTAACCAGAGACCTAGTATGCTCTCTAGGACCACACATCCAAGTTTGGAAGAGTTTTGAGGTGTTTAAGACACCTAATTGAATCAAACATGGATTATTAAAATTTTCCAAAAACTATAGAGAAATATTCTCCAAAAATTCTGATTTTTGGATATGTGTTAGATGTATATAATAATAGCCTACACTCCAAATTTCAAGTCATTTGGAGTTCTGGATTGTTGTGGGCATCCAAAACAATCTCTGGTCAGCCCTATGGACAGACCTCACCAAAATGAGTGTTGTGCCCTAACCAGGGCTCCAAATCGAGTGAACTCAATTTTGGATTAAACTAGACATCAGGGGATCCAACTTTGATGTTGGACAATTTTTCCCTAGAAGCCTCTAAGTATTTTTAATATTTAATGCAAAGTACTGCCAAAAAAATGTGACAAAATACACTTATTAAATTAAAAACATTTAACAAGGTCTGCGAATATCAGATGGCGGCCGATCGGATGGCTCACAGACATCATCCCCGATCAGCCAACGGCCTGCGATGGCCCATCCTGGGTGACTTTGCGGGGCGATTTCCCGGCCACCCTCACATCTCCCCGGCCGGCAAGTGCCACCACCACCTCCGTTGAGGTGGTGGCCGGCGATAGGAGGTCGTTTGCCGGCCGGTGGTGGTTGGAGTAGGGGTTTCGGGGAGGAAAATGCTCAAAAACGAGCACCTTTGGGTGCACGATTTGAGCCCGTTTGAACTCGAATCAAGCCCCAGCTGGATTAGGATCTAAGCACCGAGAGAGAGAAGGAGGATCGGACCTGAATTGGGGCTTGCCGCCTTGTTGTCCTCGTGTATACCATGGGAGCTCGGGGAGGTTGAGGTGCCATGCCGATTCAAGCCTAGAGAGCACGATTTCCTCTGGGTTCTTGGGGGTTTCTCTCCTCTCTGAATTCTGAAGGTGATAGGGGGTTCAATTGAGGGTGGTGGTGGCTTTAACCACTCGTGCCATTAATGACCTCTTCGAATTCCTCCAATAACCGACCCAATGCATCCCCCCTGTCTTAATTCCTCCTGGAAACTGCTGGGAACTCCTCAGAATCGACAGAGGAGATGAAAGGGAGTGTTAATGAGGGAGGCCAAGGGGTGTAACTCCTTAGTGGCCATGAATGGCCTCTTTTTCTCTTCCCAAAATTGGGGAAAACCACCATTTTCTCTCTTCTACTCACCATGGCCGAATTTCTACTCCCCTCTGTGTTTAATGCTAGTCTACTAGGCTGGTTGACCACCCAATTGAGTTAGCCCAAAGGGATTGGGCTAGGTTTAAGAGATTTGACCTAAATTGGGCAAGTTTGACTTTTGGTCAAATTGACCAATTGGGTGACACTAGGATGGGGCTTTTGGGTCCATTGGGTTCCAAATTAGGTTTAGAAACTACTGGTGGGGTCAATTTGGTCATATGAGCCTTAGTTGACCCAATTTAAGCTGATTTGACCAAAATAGGCTAAATTGACTTTGGTCAAATTGAGCCCTAGGGTTGACCCAATCATGGGGCTTTTTGGTCCACTGGGTCCCCTATGACATGATAACACTATGGGTAAGGTCAATTTAATATGGTGATGGTCAATTAGGGCACTTTGTGAAGAATTGCCATTTTGACCTAAAAAGGGCATTTTGGTCAATTTCCATCCCTGGGGGTCCCATGATGGGGCTTTTAGGTCTACTAGGTCTCTTATGGTATTTTAGGCCTAGATGTGTGATCAATTTGACATGGTGAAGGTTAATTGGCTCTAAATAGGCTACTTTGACCAATTTGGGGTTTAGGTTGACTTTGGTCAATTTGGCCTCTTTGGTTGACCCCAATGGGCCCTTGGTGCCCTAAGGGGACCCCTAAAGGGTTAGGGATACTATGTTGGGGTCAAATGGTCAAGTTGAGGCCCTAAAGTCCAACCCTAAGCTTGGTAATTGGAAATTGCTATTTGCAGTCCAATGTGGTTTTCTCTTTCTTACCTAAGCTCACAAGATCAAATGGCTCTTCTTATGGTTTTGTCATGACCTAGTCATGACAAAACCAACTTAGGGGTCTAGCAATTTGGGGGATGTTACATTAAACATCTCTTTTTCAGAGATTGAAGACTCTCCTTCAGTTGCCTTCAATGTAATGGTTCTTTCTTTAGGAGTTGATACTTTCACCCTTCCTTCTGTCTCAGCTCTACTTTTTAGCAGCAGCTCATAGGACCTCGGCTTGCCTAGTAGGGCATCTGTGGATATCTCCATGTGGCATCTGGACTCTCTGATGACTCAGATCCTTGAATACCAAGTGCTTGGGAAGCACAAGTGCAACCTGTCATTAATCTCAGTCAATGAGATCTCCTTATCCAGTCTTTTGAGCTCATTGATTATGATGTTGAACCTTTCATACATTTTGGTAATATTTTCTTCAGACTTCTTCTGAAAGTTCTCATATTGGGATATGAGAAGGGACCTCTTGTCCTTTCTTTCATCAAAACTTCCATCCACAATCCTTGATTGGGATTCCCAGATTTCCTTTACAGATTGACAATCATCAACTTTCTGAAATACTTCATCTGACATGGTGGATACCAAGATATTCATTACCTTGGCATTCCGGTCTTTTATTTTCTTTTCTTCTTATATCCATTCTGCCATGGGGACAAGTTCTAGTGTTGAGTTCCCACTGACATCCTTTTTGTAAGACATTGGTGGTCCTGTCAAGATATAATTGAAAATGCCTTCATCAATAGAATTCATGTATAATTTTATTCCGACCTTCCAAAATATGGACTTTTTCAAGTTACACACTGGATGTCTAGTGGATGCAAATGCATTAAAATTAGTTGAACTCATTTTGAAAATAGATTTGTATATATATATATATATATTTTTAAGTGTAGCTTTACAACTGTTCAGATCTTTACCATCGAGGTGTTAACCTTTACTTGATCAACCTCTCTCTGATACCAATTGAAAGGGTGAACATTTGTGACTTAACCTATGAGAATTCACTAGAGGAGGTTGAATAGAGATTTAAAATTCTTTTTTAATAACTATTGTCAAAACTTAAACAGTTTCTGATTTGCATTCACAATCACAACCACAAATATATAAGTAAATGCTAAAATAGAGATGCAGGAAAATAAAGTAGACAACACAGAAAAACATCAATCACAAAACACATAAAAGCTATAGTGGTTCCCCAAAATCTGGGTAGTCCACTCTTCTACCACCTTGGTAGGAATACACTATCATAGTGTCCGAGTCTTTTCATAAGGAGACTCTCAGAATCAGACTGAGTCTTTTGATAAGGAGACTCTTAGAACCAAATCCAGATCTTTTGATAAGGAGATCTTGAACTAAAGTTGAGTCTTTTGATAAGGAGACTCTTAGAACCAAAACTGACTCCTTACTCTTTACTCAGTTTACAAAATTGAGAGGTAGAGAGTAAGAGAAAGAATAAAAAGATGAAGAATAATCTTCTGAATTGAATCCTCAGTAAGTAGAAATTCTCTGAGGATTCTAAGCACTAAGTGTTCTGGATCTTTTCAAAATGATGAATCTTTGCTTATAAGAAAGAGCAAGGACTATATGCTTATATCAAGTCTTCCAAATTGTTCAGCAGTATCAGCAGCAGTGAGGAGAAGAAGAGAGAAGAAGAAGAACTGATACCGGTTATATATCTTTTCTTCGCCGTGTTGTGTAATCTTCTATCTGATCTCTTCTTGAAATCTGAGTATACGAATCTCTGAGAGAATTCGAATTCTTCTTAATCTAGAAACTTATCTTTAGGAAGAATGAAATAATATTATTCTGTATTTGTCTTCATAAACCTCGACAACCTCTTCAAATTTCTTCCATATATATTCTTCTGAAATTAGATAGAGAATTCTTTCCTTAGGCTCTCTTCCAATAGCTCTAAAGATTCAAAAAGAATACCATATTAATCTTCTTCAAATAACTCTGAACAGATCATCTGAATTTTCCATTATGGGTTTCATTCTACGCTACGTCGACTTCAAGAAGAAGATATGTCGAGATATTCCTAAGAATTGAAGTTCTATCGACTTTGTTAAATACTCATCAACGTTGCGTCGTCTTCAGCTTTAGGGGCGCGTCTTATTGACTTTTGAAGTTGCGCTGATATCCAGTCGGAGTAATGTCGACTTTCAGTTGACGTTGTGTCGACTTCTAGTCGACGCATATTTACTCTGGATATTTTTCTTCGTGATTTCAGTTTGCCTTTCTCATGACTTTGATGCAACATGAGTAATAATCCTAGGTAGTAAAATCACTCATAATTAATTTGTTAAGTTAAATCAAAAGGGATTTTTCCAACATAAATCCAACATAATATCAATGAAGTCCCCTTGACGATGTCGTAGCATTCTTAGAAAGCACGCTTAAAAAGCCATCATGCCCTCTCGGAAGGGTCCAACACAGAACTACTTACAACAACATATAAATGACTAAGAAAGAAAATGATGAATACATATTTAATTTCTTTTGTAAGACTGATGAGTATAAAAATAATATAGTGATGAATAAAAAAAAAGATAAAAGATGTAAAAATATATCTAAAAGGACTAAAACTAAGCTAGACCTTGCTAGTTCAATGCTTTGCAGATAATTGGAAGCAAGGTAGAAGAGAAAAATGTGCCATATCGACAACTATAGAGTGGAAGCAAGTTCCCATGTTGAATATGTAGAACATAGAAGCAAGAAGAAGCAGTCGCTCGGTGGATATGACCGAGTTCAGGAGCACTTGGATTGAGCTTGGCCTTGCTAAAGTTTTTCAGCACCGCTAGCTGTTGGTATCATTCTTGAAGGAGATTCCATGGAAGCATGCTCAAATTAATTAAGCCACATCCTGACGGGTCTCTACATGGGAGAGGCCGAAACTAGCTTTGCCCTCCTTCTCAAGGATGCTCCAAGGATCGAGATCTCTCTTGTGGAACGCTGTGCGAACAAATCCGCGTCCTACATTTCCAAATTTGCATGTAATGAAAATATTTTGTGGGAAAGAGGAATGTCTCTAACCCAAGACATATGTCACCTTTAATTTCAGAGAAGCAAGAAGAAGCAATAGGTATGCAAAAAATTAATCAACGAGAGAATATTAATATTTTGATATTTAATAAAATTTATATGCATATTATATACCAATTGATAAATATATCTTCATGACGTTATCAAGTTATCAGTACGATGCAAATGACTTTTTAAAAAACTAGTTAATTACTTAAGAATAAGTTCTCCTCTATACTTATATTAGTTTTTTTTTACTTTGTTACAAAATCATATTAATTACATCTCAAAGGATATTATTTATATAAAAATAGTGAACATTTTTTAAATAAATTTTAATGGATATTTATAGTATAGAAGTTATGCTACTTACATAATATATGAATAATAATTATGCATTCACAATTATTGATAATTCAAAGTGTTGTGACTACTTAATTTGTTAGAATTTATTTAGAAGTAGTTTGTATCATGTTCTTTAATTAACTAGACATTCATTGATGATTCCAAATTAATTTCTTCATAAATCACAAAATATTCTATGTATTTTTTTCCTAAAATTAATGAATTTTATCATTCCGCTTAATTGAAATTTAGCAACATTTTTTTATTTCTGAATGAATTTTAACATCATTTTTAATATCCTTTAGGCTCCGATTGGCACGGTGGTGGCGGTCGTGAGCAGCAGTGGTTATGAACCATAGTTCGTTCATGAACGCATGACCTCACTTATGGAACTTCATCCACTTTTACATTCAAAACTATTATGTTTTCTTCATGGTAGTCAAGAAGATGAAGTATTTATATAAATTTATGGTAATTAATATATAGAGTATGTTGCCACTATTTTAGTTAATTTTCCTAATTTAAGAATATCTATGCATTCTCAATAACACAGCTGGCATTCCTAATTTAAGAATTTCAAAAAAAAAGAGAAAGGAGAAATGTAATTAGGAAATGATTTAACCAAATCTTCATCTATATATTAAATAACTAAAAAAAAGGAGAAAATTTTGTTTTATTTAGGAAATATTAATTTATGTGAGTTAACGTTCCAGTTCCTACAAGTTCCTATAAATTTCATCCCATGCAGCATAAATGTTTGACAGATGCATCATCACCTTCGTCTCCAAACGACGATGACTGCTCTCCTCCCATTCACTTTCACTGAGCTGCCCTCCGCCGCATCTAAAAGAAAGCACGCAGAAACTCTTCAACTGATCACCAAGATGACGACGGCTCTTCCTCTTCCTCCGCCAACACACCCCGCCTCCGCCGCGGACATTTGGTGGCGGAAGACACTCTAGCTGGGTCGTGAAGCTCGCCGACGTTAAAAGAGCCTCATTTGCATGGAAAGTGATGCAGAAAGAGATATACCTCTCCGACATCAGCGATCAACAGAACCGCTTCATGATAAGAAGTCAGGTTGTGGCGGAGCGGATCATGCCGATGATGACCGGAGAAGAAATAAAGGCGGCAAATTTGACGGTCATCAACAATATTACGACGAAAAGCCGGCGGCTTTACAACGGCGGAGGAGAGGAGGCGGGGGAGAGGAGGCAGGGGCGAGAGCACGGAGGGCTGGAGGTGAAGGTCTATAATAGAGATGGATGGGGGTGTTGGCTTTCGCTTACGAGGTGGGATGCGAGCAAAGCTTCCGTGCTCAAGGTCGGGAATTACAAGGAGTTTCGCCGCCGAGTTCGCCGCCGGCGAATACGGTGGAGATGTGGGCTTTCAGGGGAGAAGATGGGCACCTGTTCTCGCCATTGGGAACCAGATCAATCTCGACATCTCTCTTTAGATACGGTTTTAACAAGGCTTTTCTTGATTGTAAACACAGATAGTAACGGATCTATTTTCTAATGATAATATAATTCTGCATTTAAAATTTTGTAAATATTTCAGAACATTATTGCCTTTTACTCTTCCAAAAATTTTTTTTTTGATATTTCAGATTATTGGGGACGTTTAAGATTTATTCGCCCAACCCAAATAAAATCATCGAGATGTGATGCGTCGTCGTTCACAATGCCTGGTTCAGCCAAAAAATAGTTTTTGTATTAAGTTATTATTATTTGGCTAGTGATGATAAATATTATAGAGATTTAATAAGGATATATGTATATTTGCCAAAAAATTGAAATGTTTTATCTAGCATATAAAAAAAACTATTGACTGAAAAGTATATGCTAAATATCTAAATCAATCTCTATGTTAAATTGTTGGAAATTACTTACTAAACGTTTTCAACATTTTTGAAATCAGTCTCTTTTAACTTTTCATCCTCTTTTTTAAGAGTTTAGGTTATGGTTGTGATGACGAAGCGCAAATGTGACGCCGATATGTATTTAACTATATATGCAAATAAAAAAATAAAAATAAAACTTCATTTAAATATATTCATAAACATGTTCTTTTTAATTATTTTTCCTACTAGTCTATACTTATGCGGCTGAAATTTAAACTACAAACACACTGTTTTGAATTGGCCCGCTTGCCTTTGTATCTCATGCATATGAGAAAAAAGCTAAGAGGTCTTCTTGGTATCTATTATTCAAAAAACAAAACATAATACCTTTTCATAAAGCCTAGCATCATTATTTTTAATTAGAATTCATGCATTTAGTAACAAACAAACCATAAACTTTAAATGAAGTAGCTCAGTTAACAGGAATAGCTGATAACATTTGCTATAAATACTATACCGATAACATTCGCTATAAAGATATTTTTTTAGAGCAGTCCGGGACATATAGGTGTACGTTGAGATTAAGATAGTGCATGCAACTTATGTGTTGGAACCAAGAAAATTATGGTCACAAATGCTCAGACCATATGGGACCGAAGGATACTTATCCAGCGCTTGACTCAAGTCAAATTAAACAAAGTGGAGTTGAAGGGTCTGAGAATTGCTTACAACATGACCTCAGGCTGCAGTGTGGAGGTCTCACCTCTTACCCGGAAGTGTATAGGAACTTCCCCTCCAAAATCATGTCTAAGTTCGGCACAAGAAAGACACAGAGTGATTTTAGGGAACAACAGGGGGAGGTTACACGGTCTGCGAATAGCCTCCCCGCCTTTTGGAGATACGGAGTACCTGACGACCTG
>JAWHQI010001552.1:0-69008 GCA_033032865.1 Dactylorhiza incarnata | reverse complement strand
AAAGCCATGCAGATCTTGACTCAGTCAGTGTCAAAAAGACATTCTTCAACAACTTGAAGACTGTACTTCTGCAAGAGGAATTTGGAACTCCCTCTCCAGGATGGTAAATGAACCCTCTTTCTTCCATCTCTTCAACTAATTGCATTTTTGATGCAGAACCATCAACAAAACCTAAGTGAAGAAGAAGAAGAAGAAGAAGAACTTAGAGCTAGAGCTTTCTGCATGATGGCCATAAATGGGTCATACCAATATCCAGGTGCAGAAGCAGATCTAGGAAAGGTAAAAGAGGTAAAATCAAATCACAACTCTACCCCTAAAAATGTTTTTAATATAACTCTCACAGATTTAATAATAATAAATAAAGAAACTAAAAGGAAATTAACAAACATAAACTATTTAACTTCTGAAAGTAATAAGACTGAAGAAAAATCAAAGTACAAAGCAAATCAATTAAGGATAAAATACTTAAAAATTGTCAAGAAAACCTTAAGATAATATCAAACATATACTTTAATGACTACAAAAGAAAACTTTCAATTAGCATTAAAAACAGTTTTTAAGATTCTTAAACATATATTTTCAAAAGAAATTAAAAAGTCTTTTACTGTTAAACTCAAACTCAGTTAAAACAAATTCCTTAATAAATTAGAAAAGGGATTGTCAGATAACTTCACATTTCCATCAGATTTCCCTAAAATTATGATGAGCATTCTACTGTAGTCATATTGATTAGAAATGATCATATGGCTGAGTGTGAGTCTCCTCTGATTTAAGAGATTATATAGAATGAAGATATCAGGCAATGTTCTTCTAAAGAGAATCAATTAAGGGAAGAATACAACCATAAATCTTGCAAGATAAACATAAATCCAAACCAAATAAGTTGCTTAAATAAACCTGTAGGGAAAATAATTTAAAGAGTCTACAGAAGAAAATTAAAAACTAAAGCCAAGTGATGAGAGAAAATGAGAAGCTCAAAACCCCAAAGTAAAGGTTGCTGCAATTGAAAAATTTTAATTCAGATCTTAAGAAATTAAAATCTAGGAAAGCAGAGTTGTTCAAATAATTTTAAAAGAAGAGTATAAAAGTTAAGATTGTTGGCATCCTAAACCAAATAGGGGGAGATAATTACCAAGCCACTAATTTTAATTTGATTTAAGATCCCAACTCAAATAGGGGGAGATTGTTGGAACCTTAGGTTCTGATTTGAGTTAGGATCCTTAGTTAATCATTATCAACTCTCCTAAAGCAACATAAATTAAATATAATGCGATCGAATTGGAGAAGAAAAGATAAAAATATCACAAGTCCTCTACGTTCGACGAACGACTACCGGCGTTCGATGAACAGCGTTCAGCGCTCGACAAATGTCGATCAGCGCTCGACAAATTTTATTAGGCTCAGCGCTCGACGCTTTCTCTATCTCATAGCGCTCGACGAACTCATCCAGACTTAATAGGTCGACGAGATAAATCAAGGTCGACGAAATATTTTATTTGCAGAGAATGGCTTAGCACATCAAAAGGCGCTCGACAAATGTCGATCAGCGCTCGACAAATTTTATTTTTATTATGCAAATATCTTTATATTCCTTTTCTCAGCTCTTTTATATTATGCAAATATCTTTATTATACTCTGCTAATCTAGCCGTTTTGCAGCATTAAAAGCATATTGCCGTTTATGTATTGTCAAATCGGCAAATCCTCTTTCCAAGGAACAAAATTAAAAGAGATTTTATCTCTTTCCATTTTCCCGAGCAAGGATTCAAAAGCTTTCTCCAGACTATATATTCATGAGAAGAGCAGAAAGAATAAATAGGTGATATATAGAAGAGACAGAGAAGAAAATACAGTGAAGGAAATCTATTTTTCCTGCTAATACTTTCCTGCAGATTACATACATCCTGAGACAACAATCACGACCAATTGCTCAGGATCATCACTGCAAAGAAGGAAGAAGCATTTGAACAATCAAAAGGAAGAGACCTCCAGAACTGTCATTCATCTATACCAGACAGGGGGAGCTCCTCATCATCTGATCCTTTCAACACCATATCAGGATCATCAAGAGTCTTCTTATACAGAGAAGAACATTTTAATTTCTGCCTTTATTTTCCCTCTCTTTACCCCATCCTGTACAGGGTTATAACTCCCTTCAAAAGTTAACTCTCGGTGACAGGGCACCTTAGCAAAAACCTGCAGTTTGGTTAGAGCACCTTATCAACAGCTCACCTGGTGTGTGGACACCTTATCAAAATCGCCTGGTGTGAGGGCACCTTATCAACAACCTCCTAGTGGATTCCTACCAGTGGGTAGAAGAGTAGATGTACCCAGTTGAGGGGAACTACTATAATTTCTGTGTCATCTGGATTGTTTTTGTTTGCTTATGTTTTACTTCTTTACCTGTGCTGTGTTTTATTTGCACCTTAACTGTTTGGCTTTATTACTCAATCAGAAAACAGCACACTATATATTTATATATATATATATATCATTTATTTTGAAAGCAAACTTAAACAAGAGTTTTAACAGATAAATAAGAACTAAACCTCACTTTCACTCCAGAAATGAAAATAAGAGAAGAAAGAAATTTAAGAAAACTGGTTATTATTCTGATAAGCCAGTTAAGTTTAATCCTCCTCCACCCCCTCCTCCAGCAGGATCAGCAGGTTCAGCAAGATTATCTTCCTCTCAGAAGTTCACCCCTCAGCATTCAAGTACACCAGTTAACACAAGTGGTTATAGAAGCTCTTGGTCTTCAGGACTCCCTTCAAATTCTTCCAAGAATGTTTCCATAGAATACAAGTATCAAATATCTGATGGATCCTTGCACAGGAAAAGAAATATTCCTCTTGAACAACCTTCATTGTAGGCCATTGATACTGATGATAGGCCTTATTCCCCAGTTAATACAGAAGCTGAAGAAATAGCACAGATGGCTAGATTCAAGGAGACAATTGCCCACAGCTCAGATTAATAAGGCAAAAGCTGAAGGAAAGATTACTCTCAGTTTTCAACCATGTCAGAGTACAGAAGAAAGGAATTTGAAAAGTATAAATCAAAGAACCTTTTCAATGCTGAAGAATTTTTGATGCAGTACCCTCAAGCAGTTGTTATTCAAGGTAAATCTCAAACAATTATTGGAGCTCAGGATCTCTATATAAGTAAGAAGAAATCTGAAGATCCTAACAGGGAAATCATCTTCAAGCCTTCATCAGCAAAGAAATGAAAAAGGTTCAGACTCTTTATTTTGTTCTTGTTTAAACATTTTGGGTGTAATGTTTATAAACTCAGAGCACTATATTCTATTTTATCTGCTGAAATGAACTTACATTCTGTCAGATATATTTTTATGCTCTGCTATTTATTTTTCTGTTGTATTTATTTGATTGATTGTCAAATAGTATCCTAACCCAAATAGGGGGAGATTGTTGGAACAACCCTATTACTGATTTGGGCTAGGATCACTATATGTTGACTAAGGATCAAGTTGACCCAATTGTATAGTTTAAGGGTCAAGTTTTTAGGCTGTTAGATTAGCTAGAACTTAAGGAAAATTTAAGTTCCCAGCGTTCGACAAATGGCGAGTGGCGTTCGACGAATGTCTATCATCGTTCGACAAATTGTTCTCAGTAGACTGAAGTATTATAGCCAGTCCCAGCGCTCGACATTCTCTGAGAAGTGCTCGACGAATTCCAGGCAGCGTTCGACGAATTCCAGCCAGCGTTCGACAAATTCTTTATTGAAGCTCGGATCGACAAATACAAAGTCCAGATTATTTAATTCTTAAATATCAGTTATTTGTCAGTACTCTGAACACAGATCGACGACTCTAACGGATATATTCAATATATTTGGACGTATTCAGACAGTTAAGTAAGGATATTATATTCTTTGAATATATTCCCTTCTTTCCTTTATTCCAAGGCAAAGATAGTCGTTGACAATTGATGCAAAGGAGTATTTCACGGCTAAGGAATTAAAGGACCTGCCAAAGTCGTTTTGTCTTTGTTGTTATTCCAAGAAAGAATTAAATCCTAATTATTCTATTCCAAAAAGAGAATATATCAAAGACAGACATTATTGTCTCATCTCTCGACAGAATTCAAATATTCTTACAGAATACAGAGAGAGAACTTCAACAAGAATAGAGAAAGAAAAGAAGAACACTCAGTCTAATATTCTCAGTCTTCTTCTTCCTCTAACAGCAATTACCATTTCTCTGAGAACATCTTCTTCAAAGATCCATCTCTCAGATATCTGCTGCAAGTTCAAGTCTTCTACAAGAGCAACAAAGAATCTGAAGAACTATTTCTTCCAGATCAATCTGCTACAGAAGATTTGTGTTTTCAAGAGAAAGCTTCTCCATCATCTGTCAACTACTTCAATCAGACAGGGGGAGCTTTACAACAAATCCACTAGAGTCTTCTCTAAGTATCTTGACAGAGAAGAACACTATAACCACTTTCTCACCTCTCTTGTACAGGGTTAATACTCCCTTCAAAAGTGTAACTCAGTGGTGGCAAGACACCTGATCAAAAAATCTAGTTGGTTTTGAGCACCTGAACAAAAGCTCTGTGGTGTGTGGACACCTGATCAAAATCAACTTGGTTTTAGGGCACCTGATCAACACTCCTAGTGGACTCCTACCAAGGGTGGTAGAAGAGTGGACTACCCAGATTTATTGGGGAACCACGATAAATTCCATGTGTCCTTTGTGTTTGTTTGTTTCTCTGTGCTGTGTTGTGTGCTTTTAATTATTTAGTTTTCTGCTTATATATATATCTCACACTGTTTACACATATATATAACACTACTTTAATTCTGCTATAAAAACTAAGGAAAAGTTTTTAACACTCTATTCACCCCCCCCCCCTCTAGAGTAACTTAAGATCTAACCTCCACTTTCATAGCGAGATCTTCCACTCCACCCCCTCACGCGAGGGCCACGACTCTCACCCCAGGCCTCCAGCTCGCTTCCGCCGCCGCCGGTGCCTGCCGCGACCCAAGTACTTCCTCCGCCCCCAAGAAGCGGCCTACACCCGCGAGCCGCGGGTCGTCCCTCAACCCTCCGCCGCCAAAGAAGAAATGACCCTCAATCCTCTCCAAGGGGAAGGTGCCCATTGAAAGCTTGACCGGGGATGAGCCCCATGTGGACCTACCCACCGACAAGGGAGTCGGGGAGACCACCAAGGTGGGCGCCAGCATGCCGACCGCATCCGCACCGGCGGGCCACCGCAACTTCTGTCTCAGCAACAGGCACCGAGACGCGGTCGACGAGCCCGTGTTGGAGTGGGACTTAGACTCCAATAGGGTTTTGATCTCCACCCTTACCCCCTCCTGGGTGGAGTAGGAGAACATCGGAGAAGAGGCCTTCTCCTTGTCCTTCAGTCTCTATGGGTAGGAGGATGCTGCGGATTTCCACGCCCTTACCTCCCGGGCACTTGCGTATGAGAGTGCGCGAGCCCAGATTCGCGGGCTGGAGCTCACCCATATGGCTGGTCGCTGTTGCCTTTCGATGGAGAGGAACTCTGAGGACGTGAAGCGCGAGCTGCAAGAGGTGACCAAGGAGCTCGCCGATGTAAAGGAAAAGTAGGTGGTCTACGAGGGTGTGGGTATTGTATCCACAATAGCCCTGATTTGAAGAAGTCCCCTTCAAACTAGGATGAATTGTAGTTGTATTTGATTATGCACTTTAGCTGTGTTGTGACAGGTCATTCCATTCTAGGTACAAACCAATGTCAGTTTTCAATGAGTCGTCAAACACAGGCTTGTGCAATGTAATCCCTCATTGTATAGACCAAAGTGTTGGCTCATGTGAAATCTCTCTATTGGGATGTACCTCATTTCCTAAGTGCAAGAAAAGGAGGACTGGAGCTGATGGTGGACTTTCCATAGAAAGGAATTTTTCCCAAGTAAAATTCGGTTATATCATTCAGAGACATATAGTCGAATTCGACTATATAGTTGGGATGGATATAATCGAATTCGGTGAATCTTAGTTCGAATTTCCTTGAAGAATTAGAATAACCGAATTCGGTTATTGAATTCGGTTATCGCAATTCGGTTATGTCATTTAACCGAATTCGATTCGGATTTTACCATTCGGTTATACCATTTAACCGAATCGGTCTGCAGTAATTCTTCCGGTTCGTTTTTGAATGCGCGTTTCCTAGGGCTTCTCCCATGTACAGTACACGTGGAGTTAGATCCGTATTTCGCGCATATGACCGTTGTAGAAGACCGTATAAATACTCCTGATGTATTTCCGTTTAGCCCTAATGAATAATAATCGAATCGAATCTAATCTTATCAATCTGAAGCGAATCAAACAGACAGCATCGCAAGTCTCGACCGATCTCTCTCACGCTCAAGTTTCGTCTCCGACAAAGCTGTGATTCGTGATTCGTCTTCTACAGATTCAAGCATCTCAGATCCAGTAAAGAATCGCTCAAGATTTCTTCGTTCTTCCTCTAAACGTATTGAGATTCTTTGTCAAGAAGAAGAAATCTATTTCTCAAGATCTGAAGAAAAACTTCATCTGAAGTTTAAGAAGATTGTTTCAAATCTACCTGGTGTTGTAATAAACAATTTTATAAACTTTGTAGGAAGCTTGCTTCCGAGTGTTGTGTAGATCCTTGTTTAAGGATTGAGTTGTAGGAGTTGTTTTTTACTCCGAGTTGTAGGAGTGGTGCACTCCGAGTTGTAGGAGTTCTTACTCCGAGGTGTAAGATTATTTTAATCTGAGTTTGGTGAAGTAGCCGAATCTAGCCTCGAAGAGCTAGATAGGCGAGGCGGGAAAGAGGAGTACCCACATCGGGGAACCTCTATAAAATCCTTGTGTCTGTGCTGTGCTTTATTGTGTGCTTTTCTGTGTTATAATTTTTAATTCCGCGTAAAGACATAGAATCCACCTATTCACCCCCCTCTAGGTGATTTAGGCCGCAACTAGATACTTTCAGTTGGTATCAGAGGCAGGTTGTTCGCTATAAGGTTAACACCTTGAACAAGGCCTCGTTATCTAGTTGCCTGAGCAAGTATGTCTGGCATGGATAAGACCAAGGATTCCGTCAAGCTTCCAGTCTGCACAAAAGAGAATTTTCCTATGTGGAAGGAGAGAGCCAGATTCTTCATGGAGGCTGCTGATCCAAGAATATTTCAGATTGTGGAAGAAGGTCCTCATGTTCCTATGAAACCATCTTCCATAAACTCTACAATTATGGTCGCCAAGAAGATGCTGGAACTCACAAAGGATGAGATTGCACTGGTCTCTCTGGACAAGAAGGCAAAGAATATCATTGCAGGTGCAGTCGATGATTCCATGTTGCAGAATCTTCTTCACTGCAAGTCCGCCAAGGAAATGTGGGACTCTCTGGTTGTTCTGATGGAAGGAACAGATGAAGTAAGGGATGATCGAAGATCATTGCTGAACCAAGAATACGAAGCCTTCAAGCAACGCTCTGGTGAATCCATTTCTGATACTTATGAGAAGTTCTTTAAGATCGTAAATGGTCTTAGGAACTATGATCGTGAATTCACTACTGGCGAACTCAATGACAAATTCCTAAGATCCCTGACCAAAGAATGGGACACTAAAGTTATAGCCATTAGAGAATTCGGAAAACTCGGATCAACGGAGCCACAAATGTTGTTTGGAAGCTCTTGTCCCATGAATTGAAGTTGAACACCCGTAAGGCTGAAGAAGAAGGAACCAGAGCCTCTGGAAGGGAGAAGTCCACTGCACTTAAAGCTGTAAGTTCAAGAAAAGGCAAGGCTCTCCCACCTGTCAGGAGATCCTCCTCTGATGAAGATAAATCTGATGCTAGCCCCTCAGGCTCAGAAATGTCAGATGAAGAGTTCTCCTTACTCTCCAAGCAGTTCAAAAAGTTCTTTAACAAACAAAGGAACTCGAGAGGTCAAACCTCGTCTTCTCGTCATAGAAGATCAAACCGTAATGAGGATCATCACAAAAGAAGCATGAAGATGACAGGTATAAATCTAAACCTAGTAAACATTCTTCTAACGATATCATTTGCTATTGCTGTAATAAGCCAGGACACATGATTGCGGAGTGTCCATACAAGAAAAAGGAAGGCTCAATGAAAGAGGATAAGAAATCCTACAAAGGTAAAAGGAAAGAAAAGAGCCTCATTGCAAAGAAGTCAAAGACTCTGAGTGACAGCGACTCAGAGGTGTCAAGCACTGATGAAGAAGCCTACTTTGGGCTTATGGCACAAACGGATGATGAAGCAAGCGACACCTCATATAAGGCAAAGGTAAATCTTCATACTCCTCTTTCTGCCTCTGAGTGTGAAACTGCATCCAGAGCAAATGAAGACTATTATTCACAGGATGAGTCAGAATTAATGACTCAGTACAAAGCTCTTTTGCAAAGTTTTGACAAATGCCGCAAGGTTGTCAGATCTCAAGCAAAAGAAATTGTCTCTCTCAAGAACGTGGAATCAGCTCTGAGAGAGGAAATCGAAAGATTAACTCCCCTCGGAAATGAAGTCCAATCCTTGAAGGAGGAATTAAGAAGCTCTACTGAATCATCAATTCTGAAAGAGAAACTTATAACTGAACTGGAAGAAAAGCTGGTGGCAGAGAAGAAAATATCAGAAAGCTTCAACAAGCCAAAAAATGTTCTTCCTCTTATTTATAAGTTCTCCACTCCTGGGAAGGTTAGTGGCATTGGTCATGAGGCTGAAAGTAGTAAGGCTGCCGAGATAAAAGCCAAAAGAGGTAAAGGGAAGGCTGATCAAAGTCAACCTTCGTTCAAGAAGGTCGTTTTTCCGACAAACCCGCTTGACTTTGAAACATCCTATGGTCATCTCACTAGACCAATACCTGTTGAATCTAGCAATAGATATCAGGGATGGAGCCGACCTCGAAACTTTGACTCGACTCCTTTCAAGGCGCCTTATGAAGAAGTAATTCTCAAAGACCATGGTCCATTTGTTCATGGATCAGTTGCAAAGAAAGCACCAAAAGTTAAATCTGTTAGTGCTAAGCCTAATGAGAAGATGGAACCCTGTGTTTGCTGCAAACATGAGGCATCCACCTCTAAGAAGGTTGCTCCTACTAGACCTCCCGTTCAAAAGGTAAAGCAGGAGAACAAGAGAAGGTACAACCGATTTGATTGTTGGTGCTGTGGCAAAGTTGGTCACTTCGCCATAGATTGCTGGTTTAATTACAGTTATGTTAAGACCCCACGAGGTAACAATGCAAGAGTGACTCCTCGCACTGTTAACACTCAAGTTGGTGGTCATCTGGCAAGAAGCCAAGGACCCAAATCTGTTTGGGTTCCTAAGGGCAATTGATTATTGATTGCAGGTATGTCCAAAGGCCAATTCAAATCCAATATGGTACTTGGACAGTGGATGTTCTCGGCACATGACCGGAACAAGAAGTTTGTTACAAGAGTATACCCCCGTGAAGGATGGACCAAAAGTTATTTTTGGCGGATCTGATCGGGGAATCACGAAAGGCTACGGTATGATAACCAACGGTATAGTCTCTTTCACAGATGTAGCTTATGTCAAAGGATTACAACATAATCTAATTAGCATAAGTCAACTATGTGATAAAGGCTATATGGTTGAGTTCTACAAGGACAAGTGCTTGATAAAGTCGTCTGATACGTCAGAAACTATTTTAACAGGCACTCGGAGTAGGAATATTTTCTGCTTAAATTTTCTTTGTTTAGACTCTTCTACACCAGTGTGTCTTTTAGCTAAAGATAGTGCATCTCTTTGTGACCAGTGGCACAAGAGACTAGCACATATTAATTTCAAAACAATAAGTATGTTATTCTCTCACAACTTAGTTCGTGATGCTCCAGATGTTAAGTGCATTAAAGAGAGACCTTGTCATGCCTGCCAAATGGGTAAGCAGACTCGGGCTACTTTTAAAAGCATTATTGGCAAAGACTCTACCAGATGCTTATATCTGCTCCATATGGACTTGTTTGGTCCCATGCCAATCTGAAGTTTAGGAGGCAAGTCTTATACGCTGGTTATTGTTGATGATTACTCACGCTTTGCTTGGGTATTCTTTCTGAAACACAAGTCAGACACCTTTGACTCGTTCACCACATTCGTCAAGCAAATTCAGAATGAACTGGAATGTTCTGTGGTCAAAATCAGAAGTGACCACGGTACAGAATTCAAGTCTGGGGCTATGACCGAATTTTGTGAAAGCCTAGGTATCTTTCATGAGTTTTCCTCTCCTCGTACTCCACAACAAAATGGAGTAGCTGAGAGAAAGAATAGAACACTCATAGAGGCTTGCAGAACAATGTTGAGTGACTCTTCTCTTCCAGAATACTTCTGGGCTGAAGGCATCAACACTGCCTGCCACGTGCAAAACAGAGCACTAATCAACAAGAACCATCATAAGACTCCTTATGAACTCCTGAAGGGCAAGAAGCCAACCTTGTCTTATTTTAGAATCTTTGGCAGTAAATGCTTCGTGCTTAATAACGGGAAATATTACAAAACTAAGTTTAGTGAAAAATGTTTTGAAGGTATTTTTGTAGGATATAGTAGCCACAGTAAGGCATATAGGATTTTCAACAAGAAAACCCTGGTTGTAGAAGAAACTTATAATGTTATATTTGATGAAACTAGTATGCTTCAAAGCAGTTCTTCTAGTGTTTTTGTTGAAGATGCAGATGCAAGGTTTAAGGACATAAACTTGGAAGAAGCTGTAAAGGAAGATGCTCCAAAGTCTGTTGAAGTCAACATTCCATCCGCACATGAGGAAGATGAACCTCAAGAAGATGAAGATGTACCAGAAGTGCAGGAACCCCGTGGACATCCAAATGCTGGAATGATCCGACACTTAAGGGACCATCCTGCAGAGCAAATTATTGGAGATACCCATGTTGGTGTAAGAACAAGAAGGGGTACAGCTAATGAAGTTTTACACTTAAGTTTTCTTTCACAGGTTGAGCCAAAGAAATTCGATGAAGCAAAGAACGATGCTTCATGGATCATAGCAATGCAAGAAGAACTCAATCAATTTAAGAGATGCAAAGTGTGGACGCTCGTACCCAGACCCAAAGGACAGAATGTCATTGGAACAAAATGGGTATTCAGAAATAAGTTGGACGAGGATGGTGTGATCATCAAGAACAAGGCCCGACTTGTTGCTCAAGGGTATAGACAAGAAGAAGGGATCGACTTCGATCAAACTTTTGCTCCCGTAGCAAGGCTTGAAGCGATCAGGTTGTTTCTAGCGTATGCTGCTCACAAAGGATTTAAAGTCTATCAAATGGACGTGAAGTCAGCCTTCCTTAATGGTGATATAAAGGAAGAAGTATACGTAGAACAACCCCCAGGTTTCGTAGACTCCTCATTCCCTGATTATGTTTATTTTCTTCGAAAAGCTTTATATGGTCTCAAGCAAGCTCCCCGTGCTTGGTATGAGACGTTGTCTAGCTTCCTCCTTGAAAACAAATTCACAAGAGGCAAGATAGACAAGACATTATTTCTTAGGGAAGTAAAAGGCAAGATTTTGCTAGTGCAAATCTATGTCGATGACATTATTTTCGGATCTACCGATGATAACCTCTGCAAAAAGTTTTCCAACTTAATGCAAGGGAAATTTGAAATGAGTAGTATGGGAGAGCTGAAGTATTTCTTAGGACTTCAGGTAAAGCAATCTGAAGATGGAATTTTCATCTCTCAGACGAAGTTTACCAAAGAGTTAATTAAGAAATTCGGAATGGAGAATGCAACCTCTATGAGGACTCCAATGGGTTCAGCTATGTCTCTAGACAAGGATGAGAAAGGGAAACCTTTTGATGAAACCAAGTTTAGAAGCATAATTGGATCCTTGCTCTACCTTACCGCAAGTAGACCGGATATAATGTTTTCAACATGTGTTTGTGCTAGATTTCAGGTGAACACTAAGGAATCTCACTACTCAGCTGCAAAGCGGATTTTGAGATATCTTAAAGGCACACCAAATCTTGGCTTATGGTACCCAAGAAGTAATGATTTCGAGCTCACTGGTTTTTCAGATGCTGATTTTGCAGGAAGCAAAGATGACAGGAAAAGTACTTCAGGAACGTGCCAATTCCTAGGAAAACGGCTCATCTCCTGGAGTAGTAAGAAGCAAAATTGTGTTGCTATCTCAACTGCTGAATCGGAGTATATCTCTGCAGGCAGTTGTTGTGCACAATTGCTCTGGATAAGGAATCAACTTGAGGATTACAACCTAAAGCTCAAAGAAATTCCAATGTACTGTGATTCATCAAGCGCCATAGCAATTGCCAACAATCCCGTGTCTCACAGCAGGACAAAGCACATAGAGATTCGTTATCACTTCATCCGAGAGCATGTGGAGCACAAGGACATTGATCTTAGCTATGTCCCGACGGATCGGCAAATTGCAGATATTTTTACTAAGCCGCTCGACGAATCAAAGTTCAATTATTTCAAAATGGAGCTTGGTATGTTAAACAAAGACTCTTAGAGACTCTCAGAATCTCAGAAGTCAAAAAGATGTTTTGTCGAACCTTCATTTAACCGAATTCGGCGACTCTATTTAACCGAATCCGGCGATTCCATTTAACCGAATCCGGCGATATCGATTAACCGAATTCGACTAATTCACTTAGCCGAATGACGAATTTTCTGGAATTCAATTCTTTCCTAAATGGAATTCGAAAGGTCACGGTTCAAATCTCAGGTACGCGCTCTCTCTAAATCTTCATACACTATATAAATGTTACTTAAGAGAGAAATTCGAAACCCTTGTTTCCGAATCGTGCGACTCTTCATCTCCCGATTCGTGCGTCCGCTCGTGGTTCTCTTCTCCAACCGCCGCTCGTCTGGTTCGCTCGTCCTCACCTCTTTCAACCGATTCCTCCTCGCCATACCTACGCAATGCCTAAGAAAGCCTCAGAGAAGCTGCTCTTCGGAAGTGAGCTAGTCAGAACTGGTTTCGACACCTCAGTTGATGAATTCAGAAACATCGTTCTCGCTCTTGAGGTGGCCGGTCTGGGCTATGTTCTAGAACATCCCTGCAAGGTGTTGGAAGCAGAGGTCCTAAAATTCTTCAAGCATGCAGAACTGAGAAAGAGAGGGTCTGTGATAAAAAGCAGGATTGGTGATGTCCAAATCAAGCTTACTTCTTCAAGTCTGACCAAGCTTCTCAAGCTACCAGAAGTTTCAGAAACAGATACTCTATCTCCAAAGGATTTCAAACAAGCTCTCCGGTTTTGTGGTTTGCCCAAAGGAACAAAATCCATTTATCGAAAGCAGATGAATGAGGAAGGAAAATTACTATCTGATATTATGGGAAAGGTTCTCCTCTGTAAAGTCGGCTCTCACGACTATCTCTCCAATGATATGTTCAAGTTGCTGGGGTCAGTTATCTGCAGAAAAAGGGTTGACTGGGGAAGAGTGTTATTTGACAGAATCTCCGCTAGTTTAAATACCCCAAATTTTGGGAGAATTCTTTCTCTATATCTCTACCGTCTGGATAAAACAAGATTCAACATGAAGAATGGAACTCCCCTCCATCATTTCAAAAGAATTGACTCCTCTATGATTGAGAGGTGGTCCAGGAAAGTTGGTGAGTCAAGAGTGATATCTCCCAGGGCTCCAAAAGTTAAGAAAATTCCCCGCATTGAATCTGCCAGTGAAACAGAAAGTGATCCATCCAGTAAGACGGACAGTGAACAGGAAGCTGAGCAACACCATGAGAACCAAGATGGTGAGAACGAAAATGAGAAGCAGGGTGAAGACCTGATTGAGAAAGACGGTGAACCCTCCAAGGGGGAGTGTTCCAAGCTGTCTGAACAAAATCCTCCCCTCTCTCCAGTGGGTTCCACCGCCGTATCTCCCAAGATTCCATCTCCTCACAGCTCTCCTTCTAAAGAAGAAAATGCTGATAGCCACATTGACAGTGATGGAGATGATGAAGGGGGAGATGATCCTGATACTGATGCTGTGAAGACAGGTCAGTCAGAGAAAGGTCAAGCTGTTCCTCCTAAGGCTGCTATCCCCGCTCAAATTGAGGGGGAGAATGTTCATTCTGATCTCTCTGCTCCTGAAGAAGATAAGCAAGAGCAGGCAGACCTTCCTACAACCCCTGAACATGTTACTATCCTCATAGAAGATAACAGTGCTGCAGGGCCCTCTGCCTCAACTTCAAAAGTTAAGGGAAAATCTGTGCAAGCTCCCAAGGTGCACAAAATCCAAATAACAGTCGAAGACAGGAGAAATGAAGAACCCTCCCCTCCTCCAGCTCAAAATGAAGAAACTCTTGATACTCAACAGTTTTATCACTATATGAAGGATGTGGATTCAGCAGATTTCCTCGTAGCAGAAGATGATTTTGGAATCTCTTCTCGCTTGCAAGATCAACCTCCCTCTGCCGTCGACTCAATGCTACTTAGTATGGAAGAAATGCTTGTCAAACAGAAAAAGTACTTTGAATTTGCTATTCATCAAATCTTTGACAAGACCAGAGCTATAGACAAAGGAATGGGCAATCACTTGCAATCTCTAGCTCATAGCATGGACAAGGTAAAAGAAAAACAGGATGAGTACTTCTCTCTGGGTGCATCCTCCCTTAAGTATGTTGGGGATGGATTACATGCCGTTTGTGAGAATACTACAAAGCTCTCTGAAAATCAAGAGTACATGTTTCAGCATGATCAACAGGGAAGATCTTCAGTTCAGAACTCTCTCCAGGCTATCAAGACAGAGATCATCCAAACCCTAACTGAAGAAGTCAGAAAGGGGGAGGAAAGACTGCATGAACGAATTCAAACTCAAATCTGGGACTTAAATAGAGAGTTAGAAGGAAGGATTCAAGAATCTCAGTTAAATGTTCAATCTCAGATTGCTGAAGTTTCAAGAAGTATTGATAGCAAATTTCAAGACCTATATGGTTATCTGCACCAAAATCAGGTTTGGTTGCATAATGAGCTATCAAGAGGCTATGCCTATGGTTTCCAAGGGACAGGTCAATCTTCTGAGCAGCCAGCATTTCCTTCTGAAGTATTCCATCCGGACATTCAGGTTGCTGCTCCGTCTGAACCTCTTATTCCTCCTGAAGTTTATCATTGGTCAGACGATGAAGAAGAATTCTCCAGGAAGAGAGCTAGAGTTGATCAAGGAGGATCAAGCTCAGGTGGTTTTATGCATGATGCTAGAAGGGCTGCAGGTCCCAGACTTCTAGAACCAAGAGCACCTCATCCCAGGAAGATTGTTGGAGAACTGTGGAGTCCGGAATCCAGGAATATTATTTTGGACACTTATAATCTTGTTATGAACTCAAATGAGTCTGTTGACAATCACTACGATAGAGATGAGATCCACAAATGGGAGATGGCTAGGCTCAAGAGAAGAATTCACTACAGGAACCATCAAGATGATGAAAAGCCTCCTTCTCCTCCTCCAAGATGCTATCCAAAACCAAGGGCATATTTTACCAGACAATTGAAGAAAATTCAAAAGGGAAAGACAAAAGAGAAATGATGGATGCTTGATCGCTAGACTCTATTTCTCTTTTAAGAACATTTATATATTGTTGTCTAATTAATTTTTGGTGGACTTAAGTTTTTGTTTATGATGACTATATATAGCTTCATAGTTCAGTTCTTTACTTGCTTATATTTATTCTTTTCTACTAGCAATTCACCTCAGTAGATAAGGGTTCTGACTTCTTCAAATAGGGGGAGATTGTTGGGTATTGTATCCACAATAGCCCTGATTTGAAGAAGTCCCCTTCAAACTAGGATGAATTGTAGTTGTATTTGATTATGCACTTTAGCTGTGTTGTGACAGGTCATTCCATTCTAGGTACAAACCAATGTCAGTTTTCAATGAGTCGTCAAACACAGGCTTGTGCAATGTAATCCCTCATTGTATAGACCAAAGTGTTGGCTCATGTGAAATCTCTCTATTGGGATGTACCTCATTTCCTAAGTGCAAGAAAAGGAGGACTGGAGCTGATGGTGGACTTTCCATAGAAAGGAATTTTTCCCAAGTAAAATTCGGTTATATCATTCAGAGACATATAGTCGAATTCGACTATATAGTTGGGATGGATATAATCGAATTCGGTGAATCTTAGTTCGAATTTCCTTGAAGAATTAGAATAACCGAATTCGGTTATTGAATTCGGTTATCGCAATTCGGTTATGTCATTTAACCGAATTCGATTCGGATTTTACCATTCGGTTATACCATTTAACCGAATCGGTCTGCAGTAATTCTTCCGGTTCGTTTTTGAATGCGCGTTTCCTAGGGCTTCTCCCATGTACAGTACACGTGGAGTTAGATCCGTATTTCGCGCATATGACCGTTGTAGAAGACCGTATAAATACTCCTGATGTATTTCCGTTTAGCCCTAATGAATAATAATCGAATCGAATCTAATCTTATCAATCTGAAGCGAATCAAACAGACAGCATCGCAAGTCTCGACCGATCTCTCTCACGCTCAAGTTTCGTCTCCGACAAAGCTGTGATTCGTGATTCGTCTTCTACAGATTCAAGCATCTCAGATCCAGTAAAGAATCGCTCAAGATTTCTTCGTTCTTCCTCTAAACGTATTGAGATTCTTTGTCAAGAAGAAGAAATCTATTTCTCAAGATCTGAAGAAAAACTTCATCTGAAGTTTAAGAAGATTGTTTCAAATCTACCTGGTGTTGTAATAAACAATTTTATAAACTTTGTAGGAAGCTTGCTTCCGAGTGTTGTGTAGATCCTTGTTTAAGGATTGAGTTGTAGGAGTTGTTTTTTACTCCGAGTTGTAGGAGTGGTGCACTCCGAGGTGTAAGATTATTTTAATCTGAGTTTGGTGAAGTAGCCGAATCTAGCCTCGAAGAGCTAGATAGGCGAGGCGGGAAAGAGGAGTACCCACATCGGGGAACCTCTATAAAATCCTTGTGTCTGTGCTGTGCTTTATTGTGTGCTTTTCTGTGTTATAATTTTTAATTCCGCGTAAAGACATAGAATCCACCTATTCACCCCCCTCTAGGTGATTTAGGCCGCAACTAGATACTTTCAGTGCGAGCCCAGATTCGCGGGCTGGAGCTCACCCATATGGCTGGTCGCTGTTGCCTTTCGATGGAGAGGAACTCTGAGGACGTGAAGCGCGAGCTGCAAGAGGTGACCAAGGAGCTCGCCGATGTAAAGGAAAAGTAGGTGGTCTACGAGGGCCTGCTCAAGAGCCTCAAGGATGGGATGGTAAGCTTGTCGAGAACTCGCCTAATGTCTTTTGTAATGTTCCTTCTTAACCCATTCGCCTTCCGCAGGACCCTGAGACTGCGAACCAGCTCCTCGCCCGCAAGACGGAGCTAGAGAAAGAGGTCGACATGTTGAAGGCCCAGAACCAAGAGCTCGTCAGGGCCGCCCTCCCTCCCACCCCGCGCAGCCCCAGGACCGTGAGGAACCTGAACTGCGCTGAGGAGGAGATGCTGCGAGACAAGGCCATTCTGGCTGTGCGACATATCTTCAATACTTGGAAGGGGGCCCGACTTCTTGCTGCTGATGGGGAGGAACTCACAGTCGAGGAGGTCATCCTAGAGTTGTTCTTGTCGATACCCCTGTTGGACATGTGTGTCACATCCCTTTGTTTGAGAATAACAAATCACATATTGTATTTGATATTGCTTGTAGTGTGTTTATAGTATGCAGGAACTATAGGTGCAATACTCCACAGGTAGAAAGCAGCTTGGAGCAATTTTTTGAAAGGAACAGCGCTACCGCCAGCGCTATCGCTAACGCCAGCGCTACCGCTAGCGCTACCGCTAACGCCAGCACTACCGCCAGCGCTATCGCTACCGCCAGGCGCTATCTCCAGTTCGTGCACAGCGACGGTTTCGCAACCGCTACCGCCAGCGCTATCGCTACCGCCAGGCGCTATCTCAAGTTCGTGCACAGCACCACGCCGTCGACAGTTTCGCAACCGCACCACACGAATGCTACCGCAGGCGCTAGCCACTACCGCAGGCGCTAGCTCCAAGTTCTATAAAAGGGTGGGCTCTTTCTCGTTTTGGTTAGATCTTCCAGAGACATTACTTGTGCCCAAACTCTCGTGCTGCTACTCTGCCAAAACATCATCTCCCACTCAAAGCCAAAGAAGAAATTCTGGAGAAGGAATCCATCACGCTGCATCCGAAGAACGATCGCTTCGACCTCGCTTGTGCTTCAGCGATCCTTCATCCTTGTTGCGGAACGCTTAGGGCTCTTGGTAGACCGGTTTACTTGAACCACCTTAGCTCGTGAGCGAACTAAGCGCGCAAACAGCCAATTAGAAATTCGTTGATTGTACTAGGACTTTTTAGCGTGGAAAACCCGGAAAGGGTAAAAAACCACGTGGTCGGAGCGGTGCCAACCAAATTCCACTATCTTCTGGGGGGTTACAACTTGGAAACTTGAACTCGAGCGCGACAGACCGCTGCTCGTTACAATACTTGGAGAGTGAGAGAGATCCGAGAGTGACAGGCCACCTCTCGGAAAAAACTAAGTCCTTTTCCCTTCTGAGAATGCTGGTCGCCTTCCGGAAGTGGGAAAGCCAGTCGCCTTTCCCTTTTGAGATTGCTAGTCGCCTTTCGGAAGTGAGAAGACCAGTCGCCTTTCCCTTCTGAGATTGCTAGTCGCCTTTCGGAAGTGAGAAGGCCAGTCGCATTTCCCTTCTGAGATTGCTGGTCGCCTTTCGGAAATGAGAAGACCAGTCGCCTTTCCCTTCTGAGATTGCTAGTCGCCTTTCGGAAGTGAGAAGGCCAGTCGCCTTTCCCTTCTGAAATTGTTGGTCGCCTTCTGGAAGTGGGAAAGCCAGTCGCCTTTCCCTTCTGAGATTGCTAGTCGCCTTTCGGATTTGAGAAGGCCAGTCGCCTTTCCCTTCTGAGATTGCTGGTCGCCTTTCGGATTTGAGAAGACCAGTCGCCTTTCTGGATGATGAAGATCTTCAAGTCCCGAGGGAGATCTTCAAGTGCCGAAGGAGAATTCCGCAAAAGTCTGCAAGGAGCTCTCCCGGGTCCAGAAGTCAAGGTCCCTTCAAATGAAGCCCCAGGGCCCTTTTTATAGCTTTGGCCGGGGGTAGTCCGGTAATCTTGCCATTTGCAGTTTCCATAAATGCTTAGTGGACGAATCATATCTTCCGATTCGGGGCACACGGATCGCCATTTTTCATAAATGACCACCTTGCCCCTCGGGCAATTTGGGCAGCTCGGGCAATTCGGGCAGTTCCGTTGGAGGTGAAAAAGGCGACTAACTGTTCCTGAAAAGTGAGAAGCCTGAAACCCAAAATGTGAGAAGCCGGAAAGACAAAAAGTGAGAAGCCGGAAAGACAAAAAGTGAGAAGACTTCCTGACCGCGCTCAGAAACGCTCTGAGCGCGTGCTAGTGTTGAAGTGTTTCAAGTGCGCGACGAAGTGCGAGGGCGTTCTGGTTACGCCCCGAGGTGTTCCGTGCGAATAGTGGAACGGCAAGCCGCACCCTTAAGGAGAGAATAAGGGCGTGATGTCCCTGATGAAAAGTACGCCCGTGAGGGTTTCCCGCAAGTCCCCTTTGCCGGGAAAGAAGGAGAGGCGGGAGGCCGTACCTCGCGCGGGGAGAGGAGGGCGACGCGGTCGAACTCCGAGTACGGCGCGCCCGTATCCCGAGGGGGCGCGGCATGGGCGCACCCAAGAGGGGGTGACTTTGACCGCACCCTGAGGGGGTATGGCTTGGTCGCACCCCGAGGGGGTGCGGCTTGGCCGCACCCCGCATAGGGTGCGCCAAGGCCGCACCCTAAGGGGGCGCGGCCAAGGCCGCACCCTAAGGGGGCGCGGCCAAGGCCGCACCCCGCGTGGGGTGCGACTTGGCCGCACCCCTTGCGGGGTGCGGGTTGGCCGCACCCCGCATGGGGTGCGCCAAGGCCGCACCCTAAGGGGGTGCGGCCAAGGCCGCACCCCGCGCGGGGTGCGCCCAGGCCGCACCCTAAGGGGGTGAGGCCAAGGCCGCACCCCGCGCGGGGTGCGGTTGGCCGCACCCCTTGCGGGTGCGGTTTGGCCGCACCCCTTGCGGGGTGCGGTTTGGCCGCACCCCCAGGGGGTGCGGCGCGGGGGCGAGGATCACTCCCGTGACGGGAGGGAGAAACTCCGCCGTGCCCGTGGCGGTTCTGCGCGCCCTGCTTTTCCTACCATTTTCGGTGGGAGAGAGTTTTTTGGAAACAATCCGGCTTTAGGAACGATCCATCTTTGGAAACGACCCGCGTTTTGGAAATATTTGTTGCCTTATATGAATGTTACCATCGAACATATTTATAAATATGAGACTCTTATCATGAGTACCCATCATAAGCCCCCCAAAACCGTCGGAGTCCAGAACTTGTGAAGGAGTGCGTGGGTTTTTTGAGCATTGGTGCGGCGGATCCGGTCGTTACCTCAGCAGGACACGCCGAACGATGGCTGGGGTAAGTTAATTTCGCCTTTTGCTTTTTTTTTTAAAAATAGGAGCGGAGGGAACGACGGCCAGCGGCGGACGGGAGGGCGCGCGGGCGAAGCGGTCGAAATGGCGGTGCCCGGGCGCGCTTGCGCCCGGTCAGAGCCGGTGGCGGGGCGCCCGGCGAACGCGCCCCTGCGGGCAGGCGCAACCCCCGTGAGCGCGGGTGGCGCGCTTGCGCGCGGGCGGCCTCTGCGCGCGCGGGTGGCGCGCCGCGCGCTCCTGCGCGCGCGTGCGGCGCGCTGTGCGCGCTTGTGCGCGCGGGCGGCCTCGGCGCGCGCGGGCGGCGCGCTGCGTGCTCCTGCGCGCAGGCGGCACGCTGCTCGCGCCTGTGCGCGCGGGCGGCCCCTGCGCGTGGGACACGCGGGCGTTGCTCCTACGCGCCCCGCGCGTGCGGGAGCCGCGCTGCACGCTCCGGTGCGCGGTTGCCGAGCCGCGCGTTCCAGCGTGCGGGTGCTCGCGTGTGCGCGGTGCCTTTGCGTGGGACTGTTTTATGCCCGCGCGCTTGGTGTGCGGGGAGGTAGCTTGCAATGTCCCAGGTTTTTTGACACGGTCGCCTTTTAACGCTCGTTCTTATACGCGTTTGCTTTTCCTTGCAGGCTTCGAAGCGGGGCGGCCAATCGAGGCCGATGCGTTTGCGCTCTTCTCTAGATGGTGCGCGAATCGAGGTGTGGCGCAAGCGGTTCGGATTGCCTCCGAATGTCGAGATTAAGATTCCAGGGGCGGAGGAGCGCGTTCAAAATCCGCCCACGGGTTACATGACACTTTCTGAGAGTTGCATGAAGTCTGGATTCCGCATTCCTCCACCGGAGGAGGCTATTGAAATATTCCGGTTCTGCGGCGTCCCGATCACTCAGTTCACGCCTGCTGGGATGTCGAATATCATGGGGCTGGTGGTGCTCTTCCGGGAACACAGTACGTGCTTTTCACTCGAGCTCTTCAAGGATTTGTGTGAGGCTACCACTGACTTGGGCGGACGGATTGAGGTACGGAGCAACAAAAGTTGGTTTCATTTTGGCGAGAAGACGGATTATCGCCACGGGAATACCCTTTATGGATACGTTCGGAATCGTTGGGAGCTGCCCGAGCTTTGGAGGTCACTTCCTGGACGCGTCCGCCGACTGACCGGTCGGGAGGACGAGTTCCTTCCTCTCCCCGGCTTCCCTGGCCGAGAGGGGCTGTCGAAGGCTTTGTTTAGCGTGTACAACTGTGTGGAGGAGAGTCGGCTGCTCGCGGTGGGGATTTCTTGGGACCCTGAGCGGGAGGCTGCGGTTCCCCTGGAGCGTGAGAAAAAGAGAAAGATTGTTTTCAGGAATGGAACTCCTGGTTCGGGTTCTGCTCCGCCGGAGCCTAGGAGCCATGATCGTGAAGCCGGTCCGAGCCGCCGTCGGGGGGAGCCGATTGCTCCCGACCCGGAGGTCGAGATTCTGGCCTCCCCAACTGCTGAGCAGGCTGCGCAGGGAGACTTGCCGCCACCTCCCCCTCATCCGCCGTCGCGGCGAGTTTCCTCGTCCCTCCAGGCGATGACTTCTGCGGTAAGTCAATCTCTCCTTTTTTGGGTCTTGACTTGTCTCTGCCTTTGTTGTTCGTGTTTCCTGATTGTTTCCTTCGTGTTGGCAGGCGAATGCTCTGACCAACGTTGCTCTCACGTGGAACGACTGTTACGTGGGTCTCAAGGACAGTTACATCTCTCTCCAGGAGGAGCTGAGTGTGATGAAGAGGGACATGTCTGCTTTACAGAAGAGGAGGGATCGCGATCTGTCCCGCATCAAGCAGCTGGAGGCGGACCTTTCTTCTTCCCAGTCCGAGGTTGAGAAGCTGCAGGAGGCGTATGGTGGAGATAAGGCGCTTGCCCACGACGCGCTTCGTCAGCTATCTGAGGCCCAAGGGGAAATGTTTCGTATGGAGGGGGAGCTGGGATTTCTGCGAAGCGAGGTGGAGCGGCTGTCGTCGGTCGAGCGCAGCCTTGAGGATGCCAAGGCGGCCGGAGTGGCTGAGTTCCGAGATTCTCTTGCTTTCGTCGAGGAGCGGTTCCAGATGGCGGAGGAGATCCGTGCTGAGGTCATGACGAAGGAGGTCGAGCCCCTGTTGGAGGATGAGCGCGAGGTCGCCTTCCAGCGCGGTGTTCAGAAGACTCTCCGCTTAGTGGGGAAGAGGTTCGGGTGTGACACCGCCGGTCTTGGAGCGGGAGATCTTTCGGAGGATGAATGCTCGGACGCAGCCGAGGATTGATGCCGGTTGCCCTCTGTTTTCTTGTCTTTCCCGTTTTGTTTGCTTGTGTGTCGCTCTGAGTCAGCTTGTTGGTATTTTGCTTTTCCGCTTTCTGTACTGTTGTCCGCTTGGTGCGCAGCGTTGAGTTGACGTGTTTGTACTCTCCTATCGAGTTTATCGTATTTGCTTCCTTGTTTGATCTGTTTATCTGGTTTTTAGCACCTGCACGATTTGTTTTTTTTTTTAGATGAGTTTTGCACGGGTCGGAGCCCGCGGCTTTCAAATATATACATATATACAGAGTTAGCTTGCGCAAGTCTGTGCTTGCGGCTTTCTCGCACGAGTCTGCGCTCGCGTCTTTGGTGCACGAGTCTGTGCTCGCGGCTTTGTTGCACGAGCCTTTGCCCGCGACTTTGGTGCACGAGTCTGTGCTCGAGGCTTTGGTGCATGAGCCTTTGCTCGCGACTTTTTGCACGGTTCTGAGCCCGCGGCTTTTCGCACGAGTCTGTGCTCGCGGCTTTGGTGCACGAGCCTTTGCTTGCGACTTTTTGCACGGTTCTGAGCCCGCGGCTTTTCGCACGAGTCTGTGCTCGTGGCTTTGGCCAGTGAATAGCGGGGGTATTCAAACCGGGGGTGAACACAGGCGGGGCAGGCCCCTACGACACCGGGACTCGACGGCGGAGGAGAAGGGCGAACCTTCAATCGACGGCGGTGCAGAGTCCCCGGGGCAGGGCCCCGAAGCGATACCTGCAGTAGAATGGATTGGAACAATTAGGATTTCATTAGAAAATAAATACTGATACATTCGCAAGTGCAGTCTTATGATAAGTTTCTGATACAGTCTTCAGATAAGATAACGTCGAGCTTCGCTTGCGTTGAGTTTGCCCGAATCTTTTCGGTCGCTCAGCTTGGTGGGCGACGGCGGCCCGACGATTGGCCTTCGTTGGCCGTCTTCTGGGTCTTCTTGCGGAAGGCCTCCAGGTATCCTAGTTGGACAAGACGTTCGATTTCTTCTTTCAGTCGGGCACACTGCTCCGTTTGGTGTCCTCGGCCTTTGTGGAAGTGGCAAAACTGAGACTGGTCTCCCCTGTGCAAGGAGAGCTTCCTAGGCCATTGGATAAGCTTGCTATGACAGATTACGGACAATATATGCTCGCGTGGTGTGTTTAGCGGGGTGAAGTTCCGGGGGCCTTGACTTGCTAGCTCCCGGGGGCGGTCTGCTTGGTGCTGAGTGGACCGTTCGGCTTCCTCGGGTTGCTGCTGCTGTCCCTTTCTCTTGCGGCTTGTATCGAAGGGCGGCGGGTCTGTTAGTGTCTGATGTTTTTCCTTTCCAGCTATCGCAGGAGCTGCTTGGGCTTCTCGCGAACCCTACATCTTGGTCTTTGACTTTGGCGACGGGCTGCTGCTGATCCAGGGGAGCCATGGGGCGGACGTGCCGAGACTATGCATTGCGCTCTTGAGGATACTTCCTTTGCTGGCCATGCGTCCTGACATGAAAACGTCGTGGTCCATGGCGTCCAGTAGGAGGCTCCCGAATATCGCGTCGTAGGGGGAGTCTGCTTCGGCGACGACGAACTGTATATCGTACTGGATCGGCTCAGCGTGTGCTCCTACTTGGATGGGGAGGGTGACGACGCCTATAGTGGGCACCGTAGTTCCATCCGGGAGCTCTGCTTCGCTAGCCCTAAGCTTGAGGTTCCCGCTTAGGAGCTTGAGCCGAACTATTGCCGCCAGGAATAGGACGTTGAAGGAGATGCGGTGGGTTATCAGCGCCTTCCTCAGCTCACAGGGCGGACTCCCTATGCTTGAATCCAAGATGAAATCCATCCACGCGCAGGGGCGTTCTCGGTGAAGATTTGGGCCGACTTTCTCTGATTGCATGCTCCGTCCCTCCTCTCCTAAGAGGGGTTGTTTGCTTGCTCCGGGCTTTTCTCCTTCCTGGATCTTTGCCGAGTAGGACTCGTGTTGTTCGATGAACAGACGGGACAGCTCGGCGAAGCTATGGATCGCTCCGTTAGGCAGGGATTGATACCAGCGGAGGGCGTCTCCATGCAGCGTTTTGGTGAAGATTTTGCAGCTAGCCGGGTCGGGAAGTCTGAGCCCCCGTGTCGTTATCAGAAAATGATTAACGTGCTCACATGGATCTTCTGCTCCGTGGAATTCCTTGTTGTGCGGGAGCTTTAGCCTGCAAGATGGAACTGGGTATTCCGAAACTGACTTGGAGAGGGGGGATCGCCTTTGCTGGTGCTTGTCATTGCTCGGATCCGGCCCTCCCGCCGGAGGGGCCGGTTTGCCAGCCGATTCCGGCCAAGGGGGCCGGAGGGGTGCAGTAGTGAGCGCCCCCTTTGCCCGGCTTTCTGGAATCGAGGAGCTGTACGCGTCGGACAGTTCAGGGGAGGTGTCCACTCTTGCTGGTTCCGAGAATTCCGGCGAAGCGGGTATAGCGCTCGGGAATTCTTTGTTTCGAATTTGGGAATCCATTCCCACAGACGGCGCCAAACTGTTGCGGAACGCTTAGGGCTCTTGGTAGACCGGTTTACTTGAACCACCTTAGCTCGTGAGCGAACTAAGCGCGCAAACAGCCAATTAGAAATTCGTTGATTGTACTGGGACTTTTTAGCGTGGAAAACCCGGAAAGGGTAAAAAACCACGTGGTCGGAGCAGTGCCAACCAAATTCCACTATCTTCTGGGGGGTTACAACTTGGAAACTTGAACTCGAGCGCGACAGACCGCTGCTCGTTACAATACTTGGAGAGTTAGAGAGATCCGAGAGTGACAGGCCACCTCTCGGAAAAACTAAGTCCTTTTCCCTTCTGAGAATGCTGGTCGCCTTCCGAAAGTGGGAAAGCCAGTCGCCTTTCCCTTCTGAGATTGCTAGTCGCCTTTCGGAAGTGAGAAGACCAGTCGCCTTTCCCTTCTGAGATTGCTAGTCGCCTTTCGGAAGTGAGAAGGCCAGTCGCCTTTCCCTTCTGAGATTGCTGGTCGCCTTTCGGAAGTGAGAAGACCAGTCGCCTTTCCCTTCTGAGATTGCTAGTCGCCTTTCGGAAGTGAGAAGGCCAGTCGCCTTTCCCTTCTGAGATTGCTGGTCGCCTTCCGGAAGTGGGAAAGCCAGTCGCCTTTCCCTTCTGAGATTGCTAGTCGCCTTTCGGATTTGAGAAGGCCAGTCGCCTTTCCCTTCTGAGATTGCTGGTCGCCTTTCGGATTTGAGAAGACCAGTCGCCTTTCTGGATGATGAAGATCTTCAAGTCCCGAGGGAGATCTTCAAGTGCCGAAGGAGAATTCCGCAAAAGTCTGCAAGGAGCTCTCCCGGGTCCAGAAGTCAAGGTCCCTTCAAATGAAGCCCCAGGGCTCTTTTTATAGCTTTGGCCGGGGGTAGTCCGGTAATCTTGCCATTCGCAGTTTCCATAAATGCTTAGTGGACGAATCATATCTTCCGATTCGGGGCACACGGATCGCCATTTTTCATAAATGACCACCTTGCCCCTCGGGCAATTTGGGCAGCTCGGGCAATTCGGGCAGTTCCGTTGGAGGTGAAAAAGGCGACTAACTGTTCCTGAAAAGTGAGAAGCCTGAAACCAAAAATGTGAGAAGCCGGAAAGACAAAAAGTGAGAAGCCGGAAAGACAAAAAGTGAGAAGACTTCCTGACCGCGCTCAGAAACGCTCTGAGCGCGTGCTAGTGTTAAAGTCTTTCAAGTGCGCGACGAAGTGCGAGGGCTTTCTGGTTACGCCCCGAGGTGTTCCGTGCGAATAGTGGAACGGCAAGCCGCACCCTTAAGGAGAGAATAAGGGCGTGATGTCCCTGATGAAAAGTACGCCCGTGAGGGTTTCCCGCAAGTCCCCTTTGCCGGGAAAGAAGGAGAGGCGGGCGGCCGTACCTCGCGCGGGGAGAGGAGGGCGATGCGGTCGAACTACGAGTACGGCGCGCCCGTATCCCGAGGGGGCGCGGCATGGGCGCACCCAAGAGGGGGTGACTTTGACCGCACCCTGAGGGGGTGCGGCTTGGTCGCACCCCGAGGGGGTGCGGCTTGGCCGCACCCCACATAGGGTGCGGCTTGGCCGCACCCCACATAGGGTGCGCCAAGGCCGCACCCTAAGGGGGCGCGGCCAAGGCCGCACCCCGCGTGGGGTGCGGCTTGGCCGCACCCCTTGCGGGGTGCGGGTTGGCCGCACCCCGCATGGGGTGCGCCAAGGCCGCACCCTAAGGGGGTGCGGCCAAGGCCGCACCCCGCGCGGGGTGCGGTTGGCCGCACCCCTTGCGGGGTGCGGTTTGGCCGCACCCCGCATGGGGTGCGCCCAGGCCGCACCCCGCGCGAGGTGCGGTTGGCCGCACCCCTTGCGGGGTGCGGTTTGGCCGCACCCCTTGCGGGGTGCGGTTTGGCCGCACCCCTTGCGGGGTGCAGTTTGGCCGCACCCCCAGGGGGTGCGGCGCGGGGGCGAGGATCACTCCCGTGACGGGAGGGAGAAACTCCGCCGTGCCCGTGGCGGTTCTGCGCGCCCTGCTTTTCCTGCCATTTTCGGTGGGAGAGAGTTTTTTGGAAACAATCCGGCTTTAGGAACGATCCATCTTTGGAAACGACCCGCGTTTTGGAAATATTTGTTGCCTTATATGAATGTTACCATCGAACATATTTATAAATATGAGACTCTTATCATGAGTACCCATCAATCCTCATCTCCAGAAATCTCAAGAGGGAGTTTGCTTGTTATTTACTTCATTTCTTTATTTGTATCTTGTAGTTAATTCGCCTTGTGTTGGCGACTAGGTCTGGGTAGGACTTAGGGGGAAATTCGCCTTGTGTTGGCGACTAGTTCTAGGTGATTAGATCTAGGTGGGCTCGAGGCCATATCCGGGGAAGGATTGGCTAGAGCGGCTTGAGGCCATATCCGGGGAAGGATAGGCTAAAGCCAACCGGTTTGTGGGGATACAAGTCGGTATAGAAAAGAAAAAGAAATTCACTTTTGTACGCCTCCGATTTCTAGCGATATTGAAATCAAATTTTGTAAACACCCTTTTTATATAATGGAATCATGATTATATTTGTGTTTATTTGATTTCTCTCAATTGGCGTAAAATTTCATTATTGCAAAATTGTTATTACTAAATTGTCATCACTATTACCTATTAATCAAAACAACTTAGTAATTATCTTAAAATTTATAAAAAGAATTTTATTCCCTTATTCACCCCCCCCCCTCTAAGGGCGCCGTAAGATCCAACAAGTGGTATCAGAGGACAGGTTATTCCAAACGGTTTAAAAACCAGGAATAATGGCGTCTTATGATCTCGCTTTTTTCGAGGGTCAGGGAATTAGTAGACCTCCACAATTTACTGGGTCAGATTATAATTATTGGAAAAATAGGATGCGTTGTTTTCTAATGACCCTAGATATTGAGGTTTGGAACATGGTAGAAGAAGAATACACTCCTCCTACATTTGTAGTTGGAGAGGTTATGTTAGAAAAACCCAAAGATAAATGGGATGATCGGGATAAACTCAAATGTAAAAATAACGCAAAAGCCATGAATGCTCTATTTTGTGCGTTAGATAGAAATGAATTTAATAGAATTTCTGCTTGTACTACTGCATATGAAATTTGGAATCATTTGGAAGTTACTCATGAAGGTACATCGCAGGTGTTGAAACTAGTTTCTCGGTTTCAGCGTTCGAAAGGGGGTTGCGACTAACTCTTACTTGACCTAAGCCTTGACTCTTGACCGGTCAATAAGAACTAAGAGACTCGGACTTGATAACAACTGGAGTCTAGGAACAGACCCCTTAAGCTTCAGCGTGGAGGTCGCACCGCACACCCGGAAGCCCACTCGGAACTTCCCCTCCCAAGCCAATGCTGAGCCTGGGCACCTTGGAGGGCACTAAGAACCACCTCACTGTCAGCTTAAGGATGACAAGGGAGGGGGGTTCTTGCTCACAAGACACACGCAAGGGGGGGGGGGGGTAGTGACCAACCCTTTCCTAGGTGCCCATGGGGGTCTATTTATAGACTTTCCCAAAAATGGACTGCGGATAGCAAAAATCCTGCTATCCGCAGTCCAACCATGACCACAATCAACCACGCATGAGGGGGGGGGTGGGGGGGGGCGAGTGGGACTCGAAGTGCCCACTCCTCCCTCACCGGAGGTCATTCCGACCTCCCCACCCATGCCGGGCGAGTGGGAGGACCCCTCCCACTTGCCCCCAAGGTGGTCGGCGAGTGGGGGTGTCCCTCCCACTCGCCCGGCGAGTGGGAGGGCCCTCCCACTCAACCGGCGAGTGGGAGGGCTTCTCCCACTCGCTCGACGAGTGGGAGGGCTTCTCCCACTCGCTCGGCGAGTGGGAGGATCCCTCCCACTCGCCCGGGTGAGTGGGAGAGATCCTCCCACTCCTCCCGCAAAGGGCCTGTGAGTGGGAGGATTCCTCCCACTTGACCGAAGGGGGTCGGGGTAGCGGACGCTCCCTCCGCCTCTCCCGCGGCCTCTTTTTGCCTTGATCCGGGTCGACCGTCTCCACGCGGTCGTTTTGTCCGTCTCAGTCGCCTTCGCTATCTTGGCTTCGTCCGGGTCGGGTCGCACCGACTCGGGAAATATGAGGGTTGTACACAATCCCCGCTCTTTGCGAGCTTGCTCCAAGATCGGAAAGAAAGTCCAACCCACCTATTGGACGAGTAGGTGGGACCCGGAGGGAATCTTTGGAGGGCTCCACCCGATGGCTATATATAAAACCCCTCGAAGAGGGGGGCAAGAAGAGCACCATTCCTGAGAGCCCCCCTACTTCCCCTTTCGAACAAGATGGATCCACCTAGAGATTTCAGGGCTCGCATCAAAGCTCTTGCTGGGAAGGGTCTGTCCGACGTGACAGAGCTTAAAGCTCTAATCCATGGCCCTCCGCCTTCTCCTACCCGGTCCGCGGTGCGATCACCTCGGAAGAAACCCCGTCCTGAGTTGGTGAAGGAGGTTGCGTCGTCATCCTCTCATGGGGCGACCGAATTCGTCTGGGGCCTGGATATGGATATGGTATCGATTCTCCCCTCATCTCTATTTCACTCCTGCGGTCATACATGATCATAGTGACGTGTTTCTTAATTGCCTACAGCTTCTCGTGGAGGACCTCGAAGGGGTCCGAAGAATGGTGGAGGGAACGGATGTAGATGCCCGGGTGAGCCCTGTCTCTCTCGCTCGGGAACCCGCCGCCCTCTCGATTGCTCACGACGACTCTTCTGCTGGAGGGAACCAGACTTCGACGGGTCAATCGAGCCGAAGGGAAGTCTCGGTGCCGCCCCGCTCTCCTACTACACTCATGGAGCCCATCGAGGACCGATCCGACGTATTCGAGCGTCTGAGTCGTTTGGAGACCCTTACCCAGGAGCTGCGGGAGGGGAGGCTATCTTCCGGACCCGACCCCCTCGCCCGCGTTTGCGTGCTGGAGCGTCAGGTGGAAAGGTTGGAGACTGAGCTCAACCTCCTACGGGGAGAGGTCCGACTCTCATTCGGGGGCATGACGACACCGTTCGAGGATCACTTTCACCGGGTGGAGGCCTCCGTGCGCACCGTGGGCGAGGAGCTCTCCTCAGCCAAGGCATGCTTCGAATCCACGCGTGGGGGGGTCCCCTTCACCCAGGACCAGGGTTTCTGGAAGTGGACGGCGCGTTAGTTACCCTTTATTTTGGGGATCTACTATTTGTTATGTAGTAATAAGGATCGGCTCTCCATAGCAGCTTGTCTACTTCGCGACCGAACTGTTTGTTTTGTTGTGCCTCCCTTGCGTTTGCTTCAATAACCTCGCTGATTTATGTCTCGCTTGAGTTGCTATCTTTTGGTTAACTAACATGCATAGTGATCGTAATGATGTTGAAACAGCTGACTAACGGGCAGGGGACGGGGACCTCGAAAGGACGATCCGGGGACGAAGCGGTCGGGTGATGTCAGGGGGAGGCGTAGGTGAAGAGGATCCTTCGGTCCGCATCCTTACACCAGGCGAGAGGACCGCAGGGCCCTCCCTCCTCTGCCAGGCGGGTGGACCATGAGGTCCACCCCCGTGCAACCGGCGAGTGGACCTCAAGGTCCACTCGCCTGTGCTCGGGGCGAGTTGGCCTTGCGGTCCACTCGCCCGGGGCGAGTGGACCACCCGGTCCACTCCCCCTCCATGCCCTTGGGCGAGTGGACCCATGGTCCACTCGCCTTCTCTTTTATCCCTCCTATAAATACACCCCCTTCTACCTCTAGGTTCTCACCTTCCTCTCTTCCATTGCCTTGCCCTCCTCCCATAGCCAGCTCTAACTCTTCCTTTCACTCCCGCAAGATGGCATCTAACCGCCCACCTGTCAAGAGGAATGGCCGGGAGCAGAACGCGGCCAACTTTTCGGGGGGTTCTTTCCCTGTGGGAAAGGTATCCAAGGAGGACCTCTCGGCCTTCCGAAGTTCCTACCTCCCCAAGGGGTGGTAATGTAGATGCCCGTCAGGGGGTGAGACCGTCAACTCCTTTTACGATGATTGGTTTGCATTCCCCCTCCTTCACTTTGAGGTTGGGCTACGACTGCCCTTGTGGCCTGAGGTGAAGGAGTTCCTGGACTACTTCGGCGTAGTCCCTGCTCAAGTCAACACGAATGCGATTTCGATGTTGACAGCTTATGCGTGCTACTTGCGGGAGGAGAGGGTGGTGTTCGACCTAAGCGTGTTCCGCAAGGTCTTCATCTTCCGAGCAACCACCGACGGGGTTTGCTTCCTAACCGGCACACATGTGGACGTGCAGGAGACCTCCAACAAGGTCCATCACTGGAATGACTCATTCGTGTTTGTTCGGGGTGACCTGGCCGGCATCCCTTTTTCCCCCATACAGAGACCTGAGAAGGTCTGTAGGCCCCCCTCGCTACGTGGGGAGGCTGCTGAGCTGCATCGCTTCCTTAAGGGTGCGTCGAGGAGTTTACAGCTGCCTCTGCCTCAGCTCCGGAGGCGTCCGGGTCGAGGTATGGGAAGGACAGGGAACAGGTGGTAGAGGAGGGTGTGCCCTCCTCCCCTCCGAAGGGACCGAGGATGCGGCGGGGAAAGGTTATCTGCCGAAGAGATTCCAGGGCGCCAACTGGGGAGAGGGGGGAACCGAGTGACCCCAACGCATTGGCCAACCACCCTAACTTTGAGATGGGGGGAAGGCCACAGACCCTCTTGGTGATCCTATCATCCATTGGGATGAAGCAGTGAACCGGGTCTCCCTCACCTCCCAGCAGCCTTCGTGGGTTGAGGGGGATATTTCCGATGGCGCGGCGTATAACTTCACCTACGGCATTTACGGTCGGCAGGACGCTGCATCCTACCAGGGGATGTCTATGCGCAACCTTGCGTACGCGAGTTCTCAGGCCCAACTTTGCGCGGCCGAGCTCTCCCATATGGCCGCCCGCCGAGGTCTTAGTCTCTCGAACAAGCGGATGCAGGCGGATGCGTTGAAGCTGGAAGCGGAAGAGAAGGCTATCAACCTCACGGCTCGATTGGCCACCGCTGAGAAACTCTTGGAGGAATCATCCGGAGGCTTGGCTCGTGCCTGATGAGTCCTGATCATATACACATTTATGGACTCATCCGGGCCGTTATTTAGTCATTTAGCCGCACTTTAGCCTTGTTATAGCTTATATTTGATAATCCACGCTAGGTGCACATCTAGGCCCACTTTGGTGTGATTTTCATGCTTATTGTCTTTAGTAGTATTCATGTGCTGTAAGTGCCACTTTCAGTGGCTAGATTTGTGATTGTGCCTGGAATAGGAGTCGTGCAAGTGTTCCCGGTGCAATTCTGCACAGGAACACTGCGCACGATCACCGGTTCTATTGCGCACGACCACTGGTCGTGCGCCACTGATCGTGTGCACTTAACCCTTTTTCACGAGTTCTGTTTGGTGTAGTGCGCACGACCACCAACGCCAATGCGCACGACCATCGGTCGTGCGCCACTGCTCGTGCGCACTTATCAGTAAAATTCTGAGTTCTGTTTGCTATATTGCGCACGACCATCAACGATAGTGCGCACGACCACCGGTCGTGCGCCACTGGTCGTGCGAACATTTTATTTTATAATTTCTACCTTTGTAGGTTCCGTCCAGGCAGAGCGCACGGTCACCAAATTCTAGTGCGCACGACCACTGGTCGTGCGCCAATGATCGTGCGCACTGTTCAATTCAGCGCCTATATAATGACCTGTTCGCGAATTAGGTCGGGGATTACGACTTTCTGCTCCGTTCAGTCCGCCGTTTTCGCCGTTTTCAGAGGGTTTTCACCCCTAGGCCTCCTCCATCATCCAAGGACTTAAAAGAAGGGATTCTACACTCATTTTGATCGCTAGGGAAGAAGTTCTTCGCATTAGACGTGGCCGGATGGTAAATCGCTGGAGAAGACGGGTCCATTGGGAGGTGTGACAGCCCTCCTCTACCCCGGACGCAGTTGGGACCGAGCTAGGACGCGGATTGACAACCCGGTGCTTCCTACCGTGAATCTACAACGAGACTCCGGATTCGGTCGTATTTCTTGCCTTTTTCTTCTACTTGTGTGGTTACATTTGTTGTAATCTCTTTATCTAGATGATGAATGCTATGAACCATGTGTATTATTGCTTATTTCATGATTTTGGAATTATCTAGTTCATATGTGTTAATGAGGTGCGCCACCATCCCTTTTCCACTCCACCACCGTGTCCGGTGCCGCACTAGCAATTGCTAGTGGCGTGCTTGTCGAAGAGGTGCTTGCGACCCTCATTCCGCTAGCCTACTCGCCCATCCGCCTACCGAAGCGTGGCATCGCGGCCCGTATTCCATCCCGCCTAACGTAGCAGCGCGCTCAAGGCCTGCATAGTTCAATTCCGCTTGTCTACTCATCCATCCGCCCTTGCGACGCAGCGCGCTCAAGGTCTGCCTAGTCTCCATCCCGCCAAGCGAAGCATTGCATAGCGGCTTTGCATAGGAGTAGTTATAGTATTTTCTCTTTATTTTCCACAATCCAAAACCCCGTTTCCGCATTCTAATCGACTTAAGGACTTCAATCTCAAGTCCTTCCTCGATAATAAACTCCACCTTACTGTGTTCCTTTGAGATCGATACTTGGGGATTCATTCCCATTTTATATTACTTGAACGATCGGTACACTGCCGTTTCGTGTCGCAGTCGAGCTACCGCCTATAGCGGTGTGTGAGATTTGCGCCATCAAGTTTTTGGCGCCGTTGCCGGGGATGCGCAGTCGTGTGAGTTTTCTGGAGAGGGAGAATCTGAGAGAGAAGCCCTTCCATTTGTAAATTGCATTTCTTTGTCTTTATTTCTTCGCATTCTATTTTCCGTTTTATTAGGTTGCTTTAGTAATTTTTGTTAGGTGTAGTATTTTTGCACATTTTGTTTGAATCGTTTTATCTTCACACTATGTGGGCACATCTCAATTTCCGTTGCCGTTGGTGTGGAGCTACCTCCCATTATAGTGATGAATGCCCCACGAAGAATAGTAGGCATAATTCTTATAGCCCAGCATATGGAGCACCGACGTCGTCTAGTACTCCATATGGTGCGCCGCATAAGTCTTATGGCTACTCTGCTGAACCTTTACCGTCCTACTTCTTTTCGGCTTCAGCACCCGCTGTGCCAAAGAAGCCTGCTAGGCAGTGCCAGTTTTGTCGGAGCACAGATCACGCCCTGAAGGATTGTGCTGCTTTTCGTCGCCAATTGGATGAGGATGACGAGCTGGATATCCGGATCGTCCCGAATCCTAACTCTGGCGGCACACCTTCAACGTCCGGTTATGTGTCTTTGCCACCTTCACATTTTGAAGGGTATGGCATGGACACGGTCACCGGATGTGTGGCTGATCTGGGCATCGACATTGCTGAGCCCATTCTCCCGGTGCATCCACCACCTCTAGTGGATTCGATTCTTCTCCCTGTTGTGCATACTACACTCGTCTCCGACGACATTGTTGATGATGTGTCGCATGAGGAGGTCGTTGATCTTAGTGTTGTGCCTACCCCTATGGAGGAGGACAACCTTCTAGGTGAAGAGGAGTTTTCCTCAGCACCGGTGGAGGAAGTCCAAATCTCTAGCTTGGCCACCGTTGATCCCGCCGAATCTTGTAGCATTGATGACAAAGCAAACATTATTTTACTTCCCCAACCTAATGGGAGTGAGACCGGGATCACTCCCCCGATTGATGTTTATTTATGTCATTCTTCTCCTTTATTTCTTGATCCCCTTCTTTCTTCATCTGAGCCTGTGCAGGATGAGTCTTCACAGGTACATCGGGAGGACTTGGAGCTATGTGCTCAAGTCAATGATGCGAGCATCCTCTCATGCGAGGAGGTTTATTCCCCCTCCGTAGAGGAAGCTCCACTCATTGCCTTTTCCCCCTGCCACCTTGCTGTTGACGACACCTTGCTAGGCAAGGATGTATTTTGTGAGATGAGTGAGGACCAGGCCTCCTCCTTTTCTTACATTCTCTACCCTCTACCTGTGAGGAGCAGGTATCTATATCTAGGTAGAGGGGTGACTGTTCTATCACCGTATCGGTACCCGCTACCGACACGCATATTAGGCCAGTTACCTTTCCACTTCTCCTTCCATAGGCCCATTAGCTAGGACCTTTTTATTTTCAAATAAGTCGTGCTGGGATGACAGTAACCCCAGTAGTTATCTTTCTTTCTCCTGAATTTTTATTTTGTTTAGTTTAGTTAAGTTTTGTTGAGGCTGTGAATACCTCGCTGTTTGTGCTGATTCCTGTTTGTGCGTAAACTGCACGGTGGATGGACATTTTACTAAAATTTTGGCCGCTGGAAAATTCCTAAGGCGCACGATCACTGGTCGTGAGCACTACTTATCGCGCACGACCACTGGTCGTGCGATCGGCCCAGATTTTTATAAATTGCCCGTCCGCCCGAGCCTTTCACGCACGCTCTAGGGTTTTCTTCCTTCGTCGCCCGTTCGCCGTTTCCGCTGGTTCGCCGCCGTTCGTGCGCCCTCCTTCCTTCCGGTGAGCCCATTTCCTATTCTCCTTTTTCCCCTTGCCCTCCTACCACCATGAGCTCCAGAGATCGCCAAAAGGTCTACCATCGCTCCGGCCGCACTACCGCCTCTCCTGCTCAGATCCTCGCTAGGATGGCTACTTTTTCCAAGGATTCGCACACGCGGCGATTCAATTCCCTTAAGGAGAAGCCATTCCTATCACAGCGTCTCGTGGATTGGAACGAGTTGAACTCTATCGGCGACAATGGAGAGTTGGGGGAGGCCGTCCGCCAACGCTATTATTTCGATCATTGGAGTGGGGTGTTCGAGTGCAATGACCTCGGCTACCGGGAGCTTACCTTGGAGTTCCTTGCTACGTTTGAGTGGGATGTGTTGCCCTCCGGTCAACGTCCGGGAAAGTGCTCTTTCCGCATTTTGGGCAAGGTCTTCACTCTATCCTTGTCTGAGCTGGCGGTGCATGCTGGATTTTACACTGAAGCCGAGGCTGCGGCGATCCCTTTTCTGGATTTGGATGTCTCCTTCCCTGATGGCGTCACCCCGCGTGCTGCGTGGTGTGCTCTCACGGGTCGTGATGAAGAATATGTTGCCAGGAAAAGCAAATCTACCTGGATCGTCGCACCTGCTCTCCGTTTCCTGCAGCACGTCCTTAGCCACTCTCTTGTCGCCCGTGCCCTTAGTCAGAACGTGGTGGGGTGGCAAGATCTGATCTCCCTTTATAGCATGGAATTTCGGCAGCCCTTGCATCTTGGCTACATGCTAGCTTTCTTCTTCCAACACGAGGCTACTTACGGTCTCACAGGTGCCATTGGTGGTGCCTACTATATTACCCGCATTGCCAAAAGCCTGGGGGTTTGGAGTCATCTGCCTCCGATGGTGCAGGTGACTACGCCTTCCTTCATCACGCGGGCCACCATGGTGAGTTTCCAATTACTGCGGGTCGTGGGGAAGAAGAGTAGTAGACGCTTTGTGGTCGTGATGCCGGGAGATGCGCCTAGGGAGAGGCATGGCGACGAGGAGCACGGAGAGCCGGCTGAGCCGCCAAACACTCACCGCGAGGTAGCCCTTCCGCAGCCGCGGAGTCATTCATCTCAGCAGGAGCGGAGAGCCAAGGAGGAGGGCAGTTCTTCTAGAGCGCCGGAGGTGCCAAGTTTCAATCAGCGCCTCTCCGATCTGGAAGCAAACCAGTATTGGCTGACGGATTTTGTCTATCAGCAAGCATTGCGGGGAGGACTAAATATCCCCCCACCTCCTGGTCGGGCCGCATCATCTTCCAGACGGTCGCCGCCCGTTGTGGTTATAGATAGCGACAGCGACGACGAGTGATCTTTCTCCCGGTGTGCGAGCTATTCGAAGCCTTGTTATCTTCTTTTTCTTGCTGTTGTTGAGTCGCTTGAACTCCTTCTCTTTTGTTAATTGTAATAATAACATTTTGCTTATGTTTGCCCCTCTGGGCATAGTTTTATGAATTCAGCATATTTTGTTTCCTTTATCATGTGTGTGAGTGCTTAATTTTAATTGCAGGAATAGGTTCACTCCCATGGGTGATAACCCCGATTTCTTGACTTTTAGTGCTCTCATATGTTTAGTTCTGTTTTTATTTTTTTGCTGTTTTTAGTGTTTCACTTGCAGGTAGGCTTTGTGTTTGGTGCGGATGCTGCGGACTGTTTTTGGATTGTAAGCGCCAATCGTCTGGTATGCTCATTTCTGAGCATTGGGTAACACCTCCTCTCCTCTTTCAGCTTCAAATTTCTAGATATCGTGTTTAGCTTAAGTCTGGGGGGAGCGGTTGTTATTATCCACTGTGCACGAGCTGCATTGCATACTAGAAGGTTGCTTTTTTTTATTTTTCATTATCATTATCGTAGTTGCATTTTTCACACCATTTCACCAACTAGAGTGCGCGCTGATCTTTTTGTTGTTGTTCCGTTTAGACTATTGAGGTTGGAAGGTGAAATAGGTTGTTAACATAGGAATTATTATTTGGAGTGCGATGTTGACTCATGAGTGTTCTAGTCACTTCGCATGTTATGGTAGAATTTGAGTAGAACTAGATTTTCTTTATGCATCTAATTTATGTTGAGTATTTCTGCGTAAATTTAGATTTATTTTACTCAAGTGGTGAATTTGAATGGAATTGACGATAACCCGGTGTTGTGTGTGTGCGATTACTAGTCGTGTGTTGCTCGAGTCGGGAGGAAGGTTTATCTTTCTCGTGGGCTAAGAACTTGCCCCAAGCGACTCTTGAAGCAAGGGTGAGAGCGTCTCGTCGAGTTAAGCATGATGTAGGCCACCCTTTGGCTAGTTTGAGCTTTGTTATTCCATGTCCATTTCATTCACCTTTGCAAGCCAAATTTGTGCCTACCAGTCCTTTGTTCAGCTCTTCTTCATCCACCAAAGCCTGAAGCCTATCCTACACTCGCAACCAAATTGTTTTTAACTGCGCTCTTAATTCTCAACTTGTGTGGTGTGTGGAATCATTATGTTATGAAGGGAAATTAAAGTTTAATTGCTGATTTTGAACCAACCGGAGGATACTTAAAAGAAGCAAAATATGTTAAAAGAAAAAAAAATATATTGAAAAAAAATCCTTCCGAGCTAAAAACAGAAAATATGTTGGTATGTGTGAAGTAGGCTTTGTGCACACCTGGTTTTCATGATAAGTCTGGGGGTGTGTCACACGAGCATAGTTTGTTGGTCTTGTGTGGTGCAGCGTTCTGTTAGCTCACTTGGGTTGCGTAGCCATCGTGTTTAACTTTGAATATCGTACCGTGACCTAAGCCCCATATTAATCCTAAAAGTCCTACTGATTTGATTTGCGAGTTTGCTAGCGCCGTGGAGAGAGTGTGACCGGGCAAGCGTATGGTTCACGACGTTGATGGATTTCAGCGGAGTTATTCCTAAGCCCCGATCTCTTGCAACACCCACCTCAGTGTCTCGTCGCTTTCATACCGGGCATGATCGTCAAATTCTTCATAATTCACCAACTGAGTATAACTAAATCTTTAATTACGCTTTAATACTCTTGTAAATTATTTAGCATATCTAGAATCTCCTTCTACTAAATTCTCTACTTGCATGCGTATGTTACTTCGCACCGTACTCCTTTGTGTAATTCTCTTTGTTAATTATCGTTTTTACGCTCCGCCGGATTCGTTTGCTCGGGACGCGCAAACAGTTAAGTCTGGGGGTGTGATGAGTCCTGATCATATACACATTTATGGACTCATCCGGGCCGTTATTTAGTCATTTAGCCGCACTTTAGCCTTGTTATAGCTTATATTTGATAATCCACGCTAGGTGCACATCTAGGCCCACTTTGGTGTGATTTTCGTGCTTATTGTCTTTAGTAGTATTCATGTGCTGTAAGTGCCACTTTCAGTGGCTAGATTTGTGATTGTGCCTGGAATAGGAGTCGTGCAAGTGTTCCCGGTGCAATTCTGCACAGGAACACTGCGCACGATCACCGGTTCTATTGCGCACGACCACTGGTCGTGCGCCACTGATCGTGTGCACTTAACCCTTTTTCACGAGTTCTGTTTGGTGTAGTGCGCACGACCACCAACGCCAGTGCGCACGACCATCGGTCGTGCGCCACTGCTCGTGCGCACTTATCAGTAAAATTCTGAGTTCTGTTTGCTATATTGCGCACGACCATCAACGATAGTGCGCACGACCACCGGTCGTGCGCCACTGGTCGTGCGAACATTTTATTTTATAATTTCTACCTTTGCAGGTTCCGTCCAGGCAGAGCGCACGGTCACCAAATTCTAGTGCGCACGACCACTGGTCGTGCGCCAATGACCGTGCGCACTGTTCAATTCAGCGCCTATATAATGACCTGTTCGCGAATTAGGTCGGGGATTACGACTTTCTGCTCCGTTCAGTCCGCCGTTTTCGCCGTTTTCAGAGGGTTTTCACCCCCTAGGCCTCCTCCATCATCCAAGGACTTAAAAGAAGGGATTCTACACTCATTTTGATCGCTAGGGAAGAAGTTCTTCGCATTAGACGTGGCCGGATGGTAAATCGCTGGAGAAGACGGGTCCATTGGGAGGTGTGACAGCCCTCCTCTACCCCGGACGCAGTTGGGACCGAGCTAGGACGCGGATTGACAACCCGGTGCTTCCTACCGTGAATCTACAACGAGACTCCGGATTCGGTCGTATTTCTTGCCTTTTTCTTCTACTTGTGTGGTTACATTTGTTGTAATCTCTTTATTTAGATGATGAATGCTATGAACCATGTGTATTATTGCTTATTTCATGATTTTGGAATTATCTAGTTCATATGTGTTAATGAGGTGCGCCACCATCCCTTTTCCACTCCACCACCGTGTCCGGTGCCGCACTAGCAATTGCTAGTGGCGTGCTTGTCGAAGAGGTGCTTGCGACCCTCATTCCGCTAGCCTACTCGCCCATCCGCCTACCGAAGCGTGGCATCGCGGCCCGTATTCCATCCCGCCTAACGTAGCAGCGCGCTCAAGGCCTGCATAGTTCAATTCCGCTTGTCTACTCATCCATCCGCCCTTGCGACGCAGCGCGCTCAAGGTCTGCCTAGTCTCCATCCCGCCAAGCGAAGCATTGCATAGCGGCTTTGCATAGGAGTAGTTATAGTATTTTCTCTTTATTTTCCACAATCCAAAACCCCGTTTCCGCATTCTAATCGACTTAAGGACTTCAATCTCAAGTCCTTCCTCGATAATAAACTCCACCTTACTGTGTTCCTTTGAGATCGATACTTGGGGATTCATTCCCATTTTATATTACTTGAACGATCGGTACACTGCCGTTTCGTGTCGCAGTCGAGCTACCGCCTATAGCGGTGTGTGAGATTTGCGCCATCAGTGCCCACCTTAATGAACTTTCCTTTCCTCTTTCCAATTCCTTATTACTCGTAGGTTCTAATTCATTTGCCTTTGCCGGCCTGCAGGGACCCGGTGTCGCCGACTCGCTCAGGAGACGATGCGAGGAGTCGGACCAGGAGGTGCAGGACCTGAGGGCTCAGCTTGCCGAAGCTCATAGGCAGTTAAGGGAAGGGAGAGGAGAGGGAAGTGCACCTTCGAGGGTGGCGATGCCGGTCCCCCCTCGACCTGCTGAAGACGAGCGCGCTCGGGGGAGAATCATGGCGTCAACGGCCCGAGCCATGGTGAGCTGCCTCCATGAAGTGGATACTCTTCGAGATAACTGGTGGGGGGTCTCTGCCAGCGACATCCTTCCTGAGTTCTTTCCTTCACCTAGGCGATCCGGCTTGCCCCTAGTAGCGGCGGCTACTCTCCAGGGTCGTGAGGGTGACCTGTGACTTCTTCTTTTCTCTTGTTCCTCATGGGAGTTATGTACTTTTTGTGTTTGTTTTTCTTCTTCAAGCCTGCGTGTACTAGTTAGAGTGAAGTAACAACTCATGTAACATATGTTATCAATGAATCAGTAATTACTTAAATGAATTTCCTCAGCTTACTTTCTCCCTTTACTGCTTGAGGACTTGATACCTTACTTGAACCGATCGCCGTGTAGTTGATTGAACCGATGAGTTTCCCATCTGCCGATATGACTGAGTCTGTGGAGTGGTCTCTTTTAGTCAGGGATCCTACCGATTGGAGGTGGAAGTACCCATCCACGCCCTAGGTGCTTAGTTCACTTGGAGACAGAGGAACTCGACGCCTTCCCAATCTGACTGGGGGTGGAAGTACCCATCCACGTCCTATGCGCTTAGCGCACCTGGAGGTAGAGGAACTCAATGCCCTCCCAATCTAATTGGAGGTGGAAGTACCCATCCGCGCCCTAGGGACTTAGCTCAACCGGGGGTGGAGGAGCTCAACGACTTCCCAATCTGACTGGAGGTGGGAGTCCCATCCGTGTCCTGGGAGTCTTAGCTCAACCGGGGGTGGAGGAACTAAACGCCTTCCCAGTCCCCTTACCGATTGGAGGTGGAAGTATCCATCCATGTCCTGTGAGTTTTAGCTCACCCGGGGGTGGAGGAACTCAACGCCTTCCCAATCTGACTGGAGGTGGAAGTATCCATCCATGTCCTGAGAGTCTTAGCTCAACCAGGGGTGGAGGAACTCAACGCCTTCCCAATCTGACTGGAGGTGGGAGTACCCATCCGTGTCCTGGAAGTCTTAGCTCAACCGGGGGTGGAGGAACTCAATGCCTTCCCAGTCCCCTTACCGATTGGAGGTGGAAGTATCCATCCATGTCCTGGGAGTCTTAGCTCAACCGGGGGTGGAGGAACTCAACGCCTTCCCAATCTTACTGGAGGTGGAAGTATCCATCCATGTCCTGGGAGTCTTAGCTCAACCGGGGGTGGAGGAACTCAACGCCTTCCCAATCTGACCAGAGGTGGAAGTATCCATCCACGTCCTGGGAGTCTTAGCTCAACCGGGGGTGGAGGAACTCAACGCCTTCCCAGTCCCCTTACCGATTGGAGGTGGAAGTATCCATCCATGTCCTGGGAGTCTTAGCTCAACCGGGGGTGGAGGAACTCCACGCCTTCCCAATCCAATTACCAAGCAGCGAGTTGACCTGATACGTCCCCCATCTACCGGCATGACTTAGCCCGGCGGAGGGTCCCTAGCCAAGGATTTTGAACCTGGATATTCTTTCAGAACCCCTTTCCCATTCATAGTTCTTACCTATTACAACTAACCTACGCCACGCCCCTTTGGGCATCCTGTTACACCTCGCCCTTTTCTGGGCCCCTCCTTACATCTCGCCCCTATCCGGGCACTTCGTTACACCTCGCCCCTCCCTGGGCACTTCCTTACACCTCGCCCATTCTGGGCTCACTCTGCCGCCTGCTCCATGGCCATCTCTGCCATCGCTTCTTCCACTTCTTCAGCTGCTTGCATACATCCGATCGCGTTGACCGCAATAACATAACACTGGCGCGCCTCCTGGGGATCCCCCTTGACTCTCACCTGGAGATCTCCGGAGTTGTACTTCAAGCATTGGTGGTAGGAGGACGACACGCACTTGTACGCGTTGATGAGGGGATGCCCGAAGATGGCGTTGTAACTGCTCAGCGCATCCACGATGACGAACCGGCAGTTCTTTGAAGTTCCCCCCAGGGTGACGAGGAGTTCGACTTCCCCCTCCACCTCCTTCCTCTCCCCGGAGAATCCGAATAGTGGCCCATCCGATGCTAGCACTTGCTTTGCGTCAACCTTCATTCCTTCAAAAGCCTTCTTGAAGACCACGTTCACCGAGCTCCCGTTGTCGACTAGGATCCGGGAGACGGTGAAGTTCTCGATCGCCGCCTTGATTACCAGCGCGTCGCAGAAGGGGTCCTCATTGGCTGGCAGGTCTTGGGTTGAGAAGGTGATCTTCTCGCTTGAGGGCGGGGATCGGGAAGTCGAGGCGATGCTCTGATGGTATATGGCGTGGAGGCTCCCCTTCCGGGTGGCCTCTTTGCCTGCTCCCCCGTGGATGACCCTGATCCCTCCCAGGGCCCCTACATCGACCCTCTCTTCACATGGATCATCCTCTTCCTTGTCCTTCCCCTTCTCCCCCGCCCGCGGTCCTTCCAGGCACAACTGCTTTCCCCCCGCTGGGGCTCTTCCTCCTTCCCTCATCTCGAGGAACTCTGGGCAAGCTGCGGTCGCGTGACCCTCCTGCTGGTGGAAGTCACAGTATAGCAACGTCAGCTCGCCCCCCCCCCCCCCCCCCCCCCCCGCTTCTCCCAACGCTCCTTCTTCCTTCCGCCTCTCTTTCGGCCGATGGCCATGGCTTGTAGGGGCTGGACTTGCAGCGGCCCCGAGTTCTGTTGCCACCCTGCTGGGTGGAACCGCCCGTGCCTCCCCTGATAACCCCCTCCTCCTTGGAAGTGTCCCCTTCCTTGGCCCTGAGGGGGACCAACCTGTGACCTCCAAGCTGGTCGGGCGGCTGTCGGTTGCGACTTCCAGCCTTGCTCCTGCCCAACGGGAGGTCCCTGTTGTTCCTGACTCCTCACTTCCTCCTTCTTTCTTCCTCCACGCTCTCTCCTTTCCTCCTCTGCTACCTCGGCTAACCTAGCCACGAACTCCTGTTTGGTAGCCTCACACTCGGTCTCACGATCAGCACGCTTCATCAGCTCCTCGAAAGACAGGGGAGGGTACCGAGTCAGACTCATCCGAAACAGGCCAGGCTGCAGCCCAAGGGTGAAGGCTAGCTGCAGGGTGTGCCCGGGCACCTCGACGACAAGAAGGACCTCCGCCTGGAACCTATCCATGTAGCTAGCCAGCATCTCCCCTGGCTTTTGCCTGACGGCGAACAAGGCCTCCATGCTCTTCCTCCTCTTCTTCGAGGTAGAGAACCTTAACAAGAAACTTCAACGTTGATCCTCGAAGCGGTAGATGGTTCCCTCTGGAAGCGAGTGGAACCAATCCCTCGCCTTTCCCTGGAACGTGACGGCGAAAAGCCTGCACATGAAGGCGTCCGACATTTGCCTGATCGTGGTCATGTCCTCGAACCACTGAAGATGCTGGAGAGGATCGCTATCCCCCTCGTAGTAGGACATGGAAGGATCGCGAAACCCATCCGGAATGGGGGCTGACATGAATAGCTCGCAGAAATGGCTTCTCCATTCTTCTTGGTTGGGGGGAGGCGCTCCCATCATTTCCCTGCTGGGGCAGCTGGTTCGGGGTGAACTGTTGAAGAGCACTCGCGCTTGGAGGCTCAAGCACTCCTCCGAGGCCGGCCCCTTCTCTTGCTGACTGCTTCTCACTTCTACTAGGGGGAGTGAGGGGATCCTAGGTGCAGGTGGTGTTGAGCATTCACCGCGAGCGGAGGATGCGGCCTGCATGAACTCCAGGATCCTCTTGCTGAATTCGTCGAAATTGCTCTTCTTCACATACTCGCAAGGTGGAGTTGGGTCTCCCAACTCATCGCTTCCAACCATGAGACCTGGCTCAGAGCTTTCCGAACTAGTCGCTTCCACGCTCACCACACCAAAATGTTAAAACCAGTTTCCCGGTTTCAGCGTTCGAAAGGGGGTTGCGACTAACTCTTACTTGACCTAAGCCTTGACTCTTGACCGGTCACTAAGAACTAAGAGACTCGGACTTGATAACAACTGGAGTCTAGGAACAGACCCCTTAAGCTTCAGCGTGGAGGTCCCACCGCACACCCGGAAGCCCACTCGGAACTTCCCCTCCCAAGCCAATGCTGAGCCTGGGCACCTTGGAGGGCACTAAGAACCACCTCACTGTCAGCTGAAGGATGACAAGGGAGGGGGGGTGCTTGCTCACAAGACACACGCAAGGGGGGGGGGGGGGTAGTGACCAACCCTTCCCAAGGTGCCCATGGGGGTCTATTTATAGACTTTCCCAAAAATGGACTGCGGATAGCAAAAATCCTGCTATCCGCAGTCCAACCATGACCGCAATCAACCACGCATGAGGGGGGCGAGTGGGACTCGAAGTGCCCACTCCTCCCTCACGGGAGGTCATTCCGACCTCCCCACCCGTGCCGGGCGAGTGGGAGGACCCCTCCCACTTGCCCCCAAGGTGGTCGGCGAGTGGGGGTGTCCCTCCCACTCGCCTGACGAGTGGGAGGGCTCTCCCACTCAACCGGCGAGTGGGAGGGCATCTCCCACTCCCTCGGCGAGTGGGAGGGCTTCTCCCACTCGCTCGGCGAGTGGGAGGGTCCCTCCCACTCGCCCGGGTGAGTGGGAGAGATTCTCCCACTCCTCCCGCAAAGGGTCGGTGAGTGGGAGGATTCCTCCCACTCGACCGAAGGGGGTCGGGGTAGCGGACGCTCCCTCCGCCTCTCCCGCAGCCTCTTTTTGCCTTGATCCGGGTCGACCGTCTCCACGCGGTTGTTTTGTCCGTCTCAGTCGCCTTCGCTATCTTGGCTTCGTCCGGGTCGGGTCGCACCGACTCGGGAAATATGAGGGTTGTACAGCAGGTTAAAGATTCCAAGCTTTTCCAACTGGAGTCGGAATATGAAAAATTCTGAATGGATGAAAGCGAAGATGTTGATGGTATGTACACGCGCTTCACCAAGATCGTCAATGCCTCAAAAGCTCTTGGAAAGACCTTCTCAAATGGCGACTTGGTCCACAAGATCCTTTGTTCTCTTCCTCTAAAATTCAACCCGAAGGTGACGGCTATTTCGGGGTCGCACAACTTAAGGACGCTCCAAGTTGAGAGCCTCATTGGGAATCTCAAAACCCATGAGGTAGAACTCAAAATCCAACATGATGAATACAACAAGGAGCCAAAGAAGAAGGCGTTGGCATTAAAGTCAAAGAAGGAGTGCTAAGAGGATGAGGATGAAGATGAAGAGAGTCTTTTGGTGAAGAACTTTCGAAAGTTCATGCGCAATCCGGAAAGGAGAAGCACCTTTCGAAAATATTTCCAAAAGGGTGAAAGATGGAAAGGGTCATCTTCAAAGAAAGAAAAAGAGAGCGACAATGAAGAAGAGAGACCTCCACCAAAATGCTATCATTGTAGGAAGACGGGGCACATTCGGAGCCAGTGCCCAAAGTTCTTGAAGGAGAAGAAAGAAAAACGGCACAAAGGGAAGGAGAAGAAGAAAGTACTAAAAGCTAGAACATGGGATGACTCTTCCTCCTCCTCTTCCGAAGAATCAAGTGGGTCTTCATCAAGCGAAGATGAGGAAGCAAACATGTGCCTCATGGGACATAAAAACGACGGCGACGACACCAGTGTTCCTAGTGACACTGAGGTAACTCCTCTCACTTATGATGAATTATATAATGAATTTCTTGAAACTTGCAAAGCTTTTGATAAAAATATGAAAGATAGTATTTTATTAAATCGTGAAAATGAATCTCTTATTAAAGAAAATCAAAAGCTTTCCAAAAAGGTAATTATTTTAGAAAAGAGAAAGGTTTCTTGCCAAGAATGTGATCACTCCACAATATTGGCAAAATACATTGAAGAGTCACTTTCTAAAGCCCTCTCTCATGCCAAAACTCTTACAAAAGAGAAGGGGGAATTAGAAAGGAAATTAGAAGCCTCTCTTTTGCAAATCAAAAATAATAAAAAAAGGTTTTGAAAATAGGTGTGTCATGCTTGTGAAAGAAAATTCTTCACTTAAAGCACAAGTTCATGATCTCACCATGGCCATTAAAAATTTTGGAATAGGCCAAAAATCACTGGAAATGATTCTAGGGAACCAGTGCCATGGTTCTGGAAAGTTTGGGCTCCGATATCGAGGAGAGGGCTATCGCCCGGCGCTAGCCACTAACGCCGGCGCTAGCACCTCATACCAGAAACCTGAATTTTTTTTTTCAAAATGCTTTCCTTCTGAAAATCAAATCCATTCCAGCAAGAAAATTTTCCAGAAAAGGGTCTCAACCCCCTTTATTTCGTGTGCAAATTGTTATAGGTTGGGTCACACAACTAGTTCTTGCAGGAAAATAAAACAAAATACTATAAAGCAAATCTGGGTACCTAAGGCTTCCATTTATTCTATGGGTGGTTCCACTTGGGTATCCGAATCTTTACTCTCATCTTCTTTCTAGATGTGCAGGAAGGCTAAGGACAATGAAGACGTGTGGTACTTGGATTCAGGATGCTACAAGCACATGACGGGCAATAAATCAAAGTTCCTTAGCCTAGAAAGGAAGAAGGGAGGGATTGTGACTTTTGGCGACAACGGAAAAGGAAGAATCATGGGAATTGGTACAGTTGGTAACGAATCCTTCACTATATCAAATGTTCTTTATGTAAAAGGGCTAAAACATAATCTTATTTCAATTAGCCAATTATGTGATAAAGGATTAGATGTTTTATTTGAATCTTCTACTAATCTATGCAAAATATCTAATCCTATTACAAACAATATTTTACTAACTGCACCAAGAATACACAATGTTTATATTGTTTCATTTCATGATCTTTCAAAATCATCTTTAAAATGTTTTATTACCAAAAATGATGAACTTGATCCTTGGCATAGAAGGCTAGGACATGCTAGCACAAAGCTTATTGTAAAACTTGCCAAAAGAGATTTAATTAGAGGATTTCCTAGATTAAATGGAAATTTACCTTCACTTTGTTCACCATGTCAAAAAGGTAAAAATACTAGATCCTCTTTCAAAAGTAAAAATGTTATTTCTACTACAAGACCTTTGCAATTAATTCATATGTATCTCTTTGGTCCCGTTAGCACCGCAAGTCTTGGTGGTAGATTGTATACATATGTTTTAATAGATGATTTTTCTAGATATTTTTGGACAATATTTCTCTCATCCAAATCCGAAGCGTTTTGTGAATTTTCAAAATTGTGTACTCGTATTCAAAATGAAAGTGATTTAAAAATTAAATGCATTCGCTCGGATCATGGAGGAGAATTTGAAAATGAAAAATTTACTTCTTATTGTGATATGTTAGGCATAAAACATGAGTTCTCCGCACCACGCACACCACAACAAAATGGTGTTGTAGAAAGAAAGAATAGGACACTTCAAGAGCTAGCACGCACTATGCTATGTGAATATAAATTACCTAAGTCCTTTTGGGCCGAAGCCATAAACACATCATGTTATGTTATAAATAGAATCATGCTTCGCCCATCTTTAAATCTCACACCATATGAACTCTATTTTCAAAAGAAGTCTAATGTGTCTTACTTCAAAGTTTTTGGTTGTAAATGCTTTATCTTAAATACAATAGATAGCTTGGGAAAGTTTGATGAAAAATGTGATGAAGGAACATTTCTTGGATACTCTTCAACTAGTAAAGCTTATAGAGTTTTTAATAAAAGAACTAGAAAAGTTGAAGAGTCAATTAATGTGAAATTTGATGAGCTTGTTCCTTGTTTAGAAAGACTTTCCGCAGGAAAAGAGGATGATCCATTACCTCCTTTGGAGCATGGTGATGAAGCACCTTCCAAAGAAGAAGAAGAGGAGGCCAAGAAAGATGAATATGTACCTCCAAGCATCTTAAAATTCACAAGGGATCATCCACAGGAACTTATAATTGGTGAACCATCCATCGGGGTAAGAACTCGCTCTTCTCTTCATGAATCTTATTCGAATATTTGCTTTGTTTCCGAAATTGAACCAAAAAATGTTACAAGCGCTTTAAATGATGAATTTTGGTTTTTGGCTATGAATGAAGAGTTAGAACAATTTGAGCGACATAATGTTTGGAAATTAGTAGAAAGACCATCTAATCACCCGGTTGTAGGTGTAAAATGGATTTTCAAAAATAAATTAGATGGTGAGTCTAGAATATCTAGAAATAAAGCACGCTTAGTAGCACAAGGATATTCTCAAATCAAGGGGATAGATTTTGATGAATCTTTTGCACCCGTTGCTAGATTGGAGTCTATAAGAATTTTTCTAGCATTTGCAAGCTTTAAAAGAATAAAACTATTTCAAATGGATGTGAAAAGTGCTTTTCTAAACGGGTTTGTAACAGAAGAAGTTTATGTTAAACAACCCCCCGGTTTTATTAATGAAAAATTTCCAAATCATGTTTATAAACTAGAAAAAGCGCTTTATGGTTTAAAACAAGCGCCCCGTGCATGGTATGAAAGACTTACCTCATTATTATTGAAGCACGATTATATTATGGGAAGTGCGGATAATACTCTCTTCATTAAGCACAATAATGATGATATAATTATTTTACAAATATATGTTGATGATATTATTTTTGGATCTACTAATGAAGAAATGTGTAAAGAAGTTATTTTAGTGATGAAAAATGAGTTTGAAATGAGTCTTGTAGGAGAACTTTCTTATTTCCTTGGTTTTCAAATATCACAAAGAATTGATGGTATCTTTGTATGTCAAACTAAATATGTCCATGATATGCTTAAACGTTTTGGATTTGAAAACCTTAAACATGCTTCTACACCAATGAGTGCATCACTAAAATTAGGAAAAGATGAATCAGGAGTTTCTATAGATCAAACTTTATATAGAGGTATAATAGGATCTCTACTTTATCTTAGTGCAACAAGACCCGATATTATGTTTGTCGTATGCTTATGTGCTAGATTTCAAGCCAATCCAAAAGAATCTCATTTAAAAGCGGTAAAACGAATTTTTAGATATCTCATTGGGTCATCTAGATTAGGATTATGGTACCCGCATAATAATTCATTTACATTGCATGGTGATGAGTCCCAATTATATACACATTTATGGACTCATCTGGGCCGGTTTTCTAGTCTATGCACTACACTTTAGGCATGTTTTCGCTCATATTTGTTATTCCATGCTATGTGCACCTCTAGGCCCGTTTTTGGTGTTGTTTCTTGTTTTTCATCTCTAGTAGTTTTCATGCATCATTAAGTGCCACTTTCAGTGGCAGGATTCGTGGTTATGCTGGAACAGGAGTCGTGCAGGTGTTCCCGGTACAAATCTGTAAAGGAACACTGCGCACGATCACTGGTTCTATCGCGCACGACCACTGGTCGTGTGCCATTGATCGTGCGCACTTAACGCCCATTTTATGAGTTCTGTTTGGCTTATCACACGACCACTTACGATAGCGCGCACGACCACTAGTCGTGCGCCACTGGTCGGGCGAACATTGTATTTTATAATTTTCTTCCCTTGCAGGCTCCGTCCAGTCAGGCGCACGATCACAGAACTCCAGCGCGCACGACCACTGGTCGTGCGCCAATGACCGTGCGCACTGTTTATTCCAGCGCCTATAAATACTCCTGCTCGCGAATTAGGTCGGGATCCTCCGCATTTCTTCCGTCCAGTCCGCCGTTTTCACCCCTTCCGTAGGTTCTCCGCCCCCTAGGCCTCCTCCATCATCCAAGAGCTTCAAGGAGAGGTTTCTAGCCCAAAGATCGCCAACGTCGAGCAAGGAGATCGTGTATCGGAGTAGATTGGATCATGACACGAAGAAGACGAGCCATTGGGAGGAAGTGACAGCCCTCCTCTACCTCGGACGCAGTTGAAGACCGAGCTTGGACGCGGATTGACAACCCAGCGATTCCAACCGTGAATCTTCGGCAAGGCTTTGGATGTGGTCGACTCCTTTACTCTCTTTTTCCTTCCTTATGTTGTTGATTGTATAAACTAGTTTCCTCTATATTTTGATGATGTGTGCTATGAACAATATTGCTTAATGTTTATTTCATTTATTTGGAATCATTTAGTTCATATGTGCTTATTGAGGTGCGCCCCCATCTAATTTCCATTCCACCATCGTGCTCTTTCCATTCCACCATCGTGCTCTGTGCCGCACTAGCAATTGCTAGTGGCGTGCTTGTCGAAGAGGTGCTTGCGACCCTCATTCCGTTAGCCTACTCGTCCATCCGCCTACCGAAGCGTGGCATCGCGGCCCGTATTCCATTCGCCTAACGAAGCAGCGTGCCCAAGGCCTGCATAATTCGATTCCGTCTGCCTACTCATCCATCCGCCCTTGCGACGCAGCGCGCTCAAGGCCTGCCTAGTCTCCATCCCGCCAAGCGAAGCATTGCATAGCGGCATTGCATAGGAGTAGTTGTAGTTGTTTTCTTTTATTTTCCAAAAGCCAAATCACCCCGTTTCCGCATTCCATCCGCTCGAAAGGACTTCAATCTCAAGTCCTTCCTCGATAATAAACTCCACCTTACTGTGTTCCTTTGAGATCGATACTTGGGGATTCATTCCCATGTTTTATTACTTGAACGATCGGTACACTGCCGTTTCGTGCCGCAGTCGAGCTACCGCCTATAGCGGTGTGTGAGATTTGCGCATCAAGTTTTTGGCGCTGTTGCCGGGGAACACAGACGTGTGAGTTTTCTTGAGAGGGAGTGCCGAGAGGTAGTAGTTCTTCCAGTGTTTATAGCCGCCTTTTTATTTTTGTTTGCTTTTTAAATTTATATTGCTTGTTATTATTTCTTCTCTCCTATTTTAAAGTTTTAAGCAAGTTTAATCCAAGGAGTTTTATTAGTTTGTGTAGATTTCCTTGCAAAGAATTTTAGTTTCATTATATCTGCTTTTATTATTGAAAATGTCTTCATGGGATATTTCTCCTGGCACTTACGACATGATGGACTATTATATGGACCAAATGAATGAAGTAAATGCTAGGCAGTGTAGGAACATTGTTTGTTTGTTGTGTCGAGGAGAGGGTCATGAATTGAAGGACTGTCCTAGTCTTTTCAAGCCTGATCGCCGCCCCTCCACTCATGACAACATTGTCCCTATCACTCATTCTTTACCCATGGAGGCAATCGTGCCCTCTACCCCCGATCTTATTTCGTGCATGGACTCCTCACTCCCCGTGTTTGGCTTCACTCCTAGTGATGATGATCACTCATCTGTTGGCCAACAAGGAGAGGAATGGGAACTCCTAGATGCACCTGAGTATGATGAGGAAAGTATTCTTTCCAACGGGGAGGCTTTAGTAGATCTTTTTGCGGAGGAACCAAATCTTTGTGTTCCTCCAGTTTCTTTGCAAGATTCTTTTACACACATTCTTTATGATCCTATCAAAGTAAAGGAGTGGGGTGATGCTTCGGACTCGGAGGATGCTCCAAAGTGGGTAAAGGAGGATACTCTTTCTGATGAGGAGGTTTGCACTTCCTCATGGGACGAGGAGGTCCAACTCACCACCGAGGTCCTTGAGTTCTTGGGTTCCCCTCGCCATGATACTTACGATGATGATAGCGATCTATCCTTGGATCCTGCCGGGAGTGAGACCGGGACCACTCCCCCGATTTTTGATTATTTTTGTCCTTTCTTCTCTTTTTTTTGTTGACCCCCCTTCTTCATCTGAGCCTGTGCAGGTTGAGTCCTTACAGGTACACCAGGAGGACTTGGAGCTTTGTGCTCAAGTCAATGATGAGTGTATCCTTTTATGTGAGGAGGTTGATCCCTCCTCCATAGAGGAAGCCTCATTCAATGCCTTCTCCTCCTGCCGCCTCCCTGAAGACGATACCTTGCTAGGCAAGGATGTTTTTGGTGAGTTGAGTGAGGATATTTCCTCCTCTTCTTACTTTCTTTTCCCTCTACCTGTGTCAAGCAGGTATTATTATTTAGGTAGAGGGGTGACTGCCTTATCTCCGTATCGGTACCAGCTACCGAAACGGATAATGGAGCAGTTACCTGTGCATTTTCTTTTTCATAGGCCCATTAGCTAGAACCTTTATGTTTTTAAATAAGTCGTGCTGGGATGACAATAACCCCAGTAGTTATCTTCTTTTTCTTGCATTTTTAATTTATCTAATCCTGCGTAGTTAGTTTATTTTATTTCAGCGTTTCTATTTTCCTTTGTTTTTGCGGAGCTGACCCCTACAGGTATTCTTCTGGTTGGGTGCTGCAGCTTGGTCTAGAGTTAAACGCCAATCTTCTGGTATGCTCACTTGCTGAGCATTGGGTACTCTCTTCCCCTAGCCCTATTTTGATTTTCCTGTCATATATTATGCAGATTGTTTAGTTTAAGTCTGTTGGAGAGTAGTTTTGTTCACCCGCTCACGTGCACTATTGCACTGCATACTAGAAGATTTCATTTAAAATGTTTTGTTTATTTTCATTGCACACCACAACACCCACTTGTGCGCCCTTAGCCGTTGGCACGTCGCGAGTTGAATTTGTCTTTTTGTGTGATTTGGAAAATCATTGTGCTGGCTTAGGATTATGAGGCGGAGTAACATGTTGACTCCTGTAGTGCTCCTAGTCGAGTGCTCATGTCTAGCATAGAAATTCGCGTAGATTCAATTTCTTTTTATGCTTTTAGTTTATTTATTTTTTTTATTAGCGTAAATATTGTTTACTCTACTCAAAATTGGTGAATCCGGTGTGAATCAAATGGTAGCATAAGAATGTGTGTAGACGTTCGTTAGCCTCGTATTGCTCGAGTCGGGAGAAAGGATTTTCTTTCTCGGTGGCTAGAACTTGCCCCAAGCGATTCTTGAAGCATGGGTATATGGTTAGTCAATTGCGTGAATGTGATATAGGCCATCATTTTGGCCCGATTGAGCTTTGTGCCTATTCCTATCGCTTTATCCTCGTTAGCCCTGTTGTGCCTACCCCTTCTTTGATTCAGCCCCACTTTTATTTCACCAAAGCCCAAAGGCCAATCCTAGTCGCACACCCAAAATGCAAGCATTTTGTTTAAATTTTAAATTTGTGGTGTTGATTGTGGAAGTACAATGTGAAAATGTGGATGTGCCTCTTTGAAAATTTGCTGAAATTGCTAAAGAAAGAAAAAGAAAAAGAAGAAAAAGATTTGAAAAGAAAAAGAAGAATGAAAAGTTTAATTGAAAAAAAAAATCTGTTTGAGATTATATTTGGGAGTAGGCGGTGCACACACCCATATTGTTAAGTCCAAGTCTGGGGGTGTGATGTACCCGCGTGTTTGTGCGGCGAACGAGAATAATTTCTGCATAAGCTTATTTGGGTTTAGTGCTTGAGCCGTCGTTTTTATCATTGTATACCTCACCTAAACCCAAACCCCATCTAAAACCGAAAGTCCTATTGATTCACGCATTTTAGTCAAACCAGTGCCGTGGAGAGAGTGCGAACGGGCAAGCTTATGGTCACCGACATTGATGGATTTCAATGGAGTTGTCCCAAGCCCCGATCTTTGGTAATGCTCGCTTCATCGTTCAGTTTACTTTCTTCCTATGTACGACCTTATGATTCACCGTGATTCCATTTTTTGAGTAAATGTAATATATAAATACGCTCCTAGAAAATTATAAACTAATATGTATAATTAGAAATTTTATCTACTGTATTTCTACGCTCATGAGCATGCGACTTCGCATGGTACTCTGCTTGATAATTTCTTCGCCAGCTTATGTTTTTCCTGTCCGCGAGAGATGGTTTGCTCGGGACGCACAAACAGGTAAGTCTGGGGGTGTGATGAGTCCTAATTATATACATATTTATGGACTCATCTGGGCCGGTTTTCTAGTCTATGCACTACACTTTAGGCATGTTTTCGCTCATATTTGTTATTCCATGCTATGTGCATCTCTAGGCCCGTTTTTGGTGTTGTTTCTTGTTTTTCATCTCTTGTAGTTTTCATGCATCGTTAAGTGCCACTTTCAGTGGCAGGATACGTGGTTATGCTGGAACAGGAGTCGTGCAGGTGTTCCCGGTACAAATCTGTACAGGAACACTGCGCACGATCACTGGTTCTATCGCGCACGACCACTGGTCGTGTGCCATTGATCGTGCGCACTTAACGCCCATTTTATGAGTTCTGTTTGGCTTATCGCACGACCACTTACGATAGCGCGCACGACCACTAGTCGTGCGCCACTGGTCGGGCGAACATTGTATTTTATAATTTTCTTCCCTTGCAGGCTCCGTCCAGTCAGGCGCACGATCACAGAACTCCAGCGCGCACGACCACTGGTCGTGCGCCAATGACCATGCACACTGTTTATTCCAGCGCCTATAAATACTCCTGCTCGCGAATTAGGTCGGGATCCTCCGCATTTCTTCCGTCCAGTCCGCCATTTTCGCCCCTTCCGCAGGTTCTCCGCCCCCCTAGGCCTCCTCCATCATCCAAGAGCTTCAAGGAGAGGTTTCTAGCCCAAAGATCGCCAACGTCGAGCAAGGAGATCGTGTATCGGAGTAGATTGGATCGTGACACGAAGAAGACGAGCCATTGGGAGGAAGTGACAGCCCTCCTCTACCTCGGATGCAGTTGAAGACCGAGCTTGGACGCGGATTGACAACCCAGCGATTCCAACCGTGAATCTTCGGCAAGGCTTCGAATGTGGTCGACTCCTTTACTCTCTTTTTCCTTCCTTATGTTGTTGATTGTATAAACTAGTTTCCTCTATATTTTGATGATGTGTGCTATGAACAATATTGCTTAATGTTTATTTCATTTATTTGGAATCATTTAGTTCATATGTGCTTATTAAGGTGCGCCCCCATCTAATTTCCATTCCACCATCGTGCTCGGTGCCGCACTAGCAGTTGCTAGTGGCGTGCTTGTCGAAGAGGTGCTTGCGACCCTCATTCTGTTAGCCTACTCGTCCATCCGCCTACCGAAGCGTGGCATCGCGGCCCGTATTCCATTCGCCTAACGAAGCAGCGCGCCCAAGGCCTGCATAGTTCGATTCCGTCTGCCTACTCGTCCATCCGCCCTTGCGACGCAGCGCGCTCAAGGCCTGCCTAGTCTCCATCCCGCCAAGCGAAGCATTGCATAGCGACATTGCATAGGAGTAGTTGTAGTTGTTTTCTTTTATTTTCCAAAAGCCAAATCACCTCGTTTCCGCATTCCATCCGCTCGAAAGGACTTCAATCTCAAGTCCTTCCTCGATAATAACTCCACCTTACTGTGTTCCTTTGAGATCGATACTTGGGGATTCATTCCCATTTTTTATTACTTGAACGATCGGTACACTGCCGTTTCGTGCCGCAGTCGAGCTACCGCCTATAGCGGTGTGTGAGATTTGCGCCATCACATGGCTATTCCGATTCGGATTATGCCGGTTGCTCACTTGATAGAAAAAGCACTAGTGGCACTTATCATTTTCTAGGACCTTCATTAGTTGCATGGTCTAGTAGGAAACAAAATTCGGTTGCACTCTCCACCACGGAGGCCGAATACAATGCATTAGGGAGTTGTTGTGCACAAGCTCTATGGATGAGCCAAACTTTAGAGGACTTTGGTTTTCATCTAAAACTTATTGAATTAAAATGTGACAACAAGAGTGCCATTGATCTTACAAATAATCCGGTACACCACTCTAGATCCAAACATATAGATGTGCGTCATCATTTCATAAGGGATCACATTAAAAAGGAAAATGTAAAGATTAGTTTCATTGGCACGGACTCTCAACTTGCTGATATATTTACTAAACCTCTTCCCGATGCAAGGTTTCAAATGTTAAGGTTGGAATTAGGAGTCTTAGACATCTTCGGATGAAAAACATATAAAACGCTAATGTTTTATGCAATTTGAGCAATCAAGACATCTCTAATAATTACAAAACTTATGCATAAGACTACTCTTAAGACCCCTAACCAATATCAAAAATCAGAAATTTAAAATTCTTGAAAAATCGTGTACTGTTTCCAGCGCGAGCGATAGCGCCGGCGCTAGCGTGGGTGTGTGATTTTTCTGGGTTTTAAAATTTCTAAAAATCATTAAAAATATTTTAGTCTATATGTACTACTTTGTTTTTGTATTTCTTACATTTGGTATTTTTATTTTATTCACATTATGAAAAATCAACTACAAAAATTCAAAATTCAAAAATACAAAAATATGTTTTTTGTTATTTGTGTTTTATACATTCTATGAAAAATCAACTATAAAAGTTCAAAATCTAAAAATACAAAAATATGTTTTTTGTTATTTGTGTTTTTATCCATATTTTGAAAAATCAACTACAAAAGTTCAAAATTCAAAAATACAAAAATATGTTTTTGTGATTTTCTGTTTTCTTTTTCTCATTAAAAATGATAAAACAACAAAAAAAAACTGTATAATCTTTATTGCTAATATCAAGCATGTATGAATTCTATTATTTTGAATTATTTACAATGTTAAAACTTATTCCTTCAAATTACTATGTGATGGCGCAAATCTCGCACACCGCTATAGGCAGTAGCTCGACTGCGACACGAAACGGCAGTGTACCGATCGTTCAAGTAATAATATGAGGAAGTAAATCCCCAAGTATCGATCTCAGAGGAACACAGTAAAGTGGAGTTAACGTTCGAGGAAGGACTTGAGATTGAAGTCCTTTAGGTCGGATGGAATGCGGGAGAGTTGGGTTGGCTTTTGGAAAATAAAGAAAAACAACTACAACTACTCCTATGCAATGCCGCTATGCAATGCTTCGCTTGGCGGAATGGAGACTAGGCAGGCCTTGAACGCGCTGCGTCGCAAGGGCGGATGGACGAGTAGGCAAGCGGAGTCGAACTGTGCAGGCCTTGAGCGCACTGCTTCGTTGGGCGAATGAATTACACGGGCCGCTATGCCACGCTTCGCTAGGCGGATGGACGAGAAGGCTAGCGGATGGAATGGTTCGCACCGGCGGAGTCGGAATGGATTACACGTGCCGCTATGCCATGATTCGCTAGGCGGATGGACGAGTAGGCATACAGATGAGGGTCGCAAGCACCTCGTCGATAGGCACGCCACTAGCAATTGCTAGTGCGGCACACGAACGTGACGGCGGGATGGAGGATGTAATGGGGCGCTCCTCAAATCACATAAACCGCAAAGATAACCACAAAACTATGGAAAAATACACTAATAATATTTAGGGTTTATGGACATCATTCGTATAGAAACATACAACCACACATATCAAATAGAATCAGCAAAAATAACAAGGATATAGTGCACAATCCGTTGAAATGGAGCTTGGAAGCTTCTGAATGATGGAGGAGGCCGAGAGGATACTACGGATCGAGATTGGCGTGAAGAATATGTCCGGAGCACCTCCAGATGGTGGGCGGCGATGGAGGGGCGAAATGGGCGCTCTGGAGCAGGAAACGGCGCTGAAATAGACCTAAAATACAGGTTAGGGCGAAAGGATTCGTGAAAACGCGTATTTATAGAAAGCAGAATTTTGAGCGCGCACGGTCAGTGGCGCACGACAAGTGACCGTGCGTGAAGGAATGCCTGTGATAGTGCTCCAAGAACCTGTAGCATAATACTGAACTGCAAAATAGCTCACGATCAGTGGCGCACGACCAGTGGTCGTGCGCACTATATCCAGTGGTCGTGCGACGTGCCGGACAGGCCCATTTTAAGTGAGAATTAATGCACGATCAGTGGCGCACGACCAGTGGTCGTGCGCACTAATGTCCAGTGCTCGTGTGCAGTGTTCCTATGCAGTTTGTGCGCCCCGGAACACTCGCACAACCCCCGTATCAACATGAAAGATCATCGGGCCACACAAATGGGCATTCCACACATTCTCAAATATAGAAATTAAATTGCTACATAAAGCATGAGTAAGATAAACATGAAAACACACCGAAACGGGTCTAAAAGTGCACATAGCATGGAATATTAAATATGAATGAAAACATGCCTAAAGTGTAGTGCAAAGACTGGATAATTGACCCAGATGAGTCCATAAATGTGTATATAATTGGGACTCATCACACCCCCAGACTTACCTGTTTGCGCGTCCCGAGCAAACAACTCTCGGCGGACGGGAAAAACAAGGGTTAGAAAGGTGATTATGGCTAGGAGTAATATGCGAAATCAAATAATCATGTGCATAAAGATCTCGTAGAAGAAATTTCTACTATGCAAAGTAATTTACAAATATCTAAAATAGTAAATAAGAGATTAGTTTACTCAAAAGCTGAACCAAGTGTGATCTGCCAGTCACGTGTAGGGAGAATGTAGAGATGCGCTCAGACGAGTATTTCGAAAAATACGGGATACGGAACTAACTCCACCGAAATCCATTGGTGTCGTCAGCCATAAGCTCGCACTTTCGCACTCTCTCCACAGCATTAGGTAAAACTACACACTAGTCAATAGGGCTTTCAGGTAAATATGTGGCTTAGGTTGCGGTATGATATACAATTATAAACTCGGAGGCTAACGCACCTAACACATTTGAGCAATACAATTTGTAAACCCCGGCAACACATAAAGCTGATGCGTTCATCGCCAACACCCAATATAAAGTAATTCCTATCAAATAATTCAGAACTTCTGAATTAGAATATAAAGAACTCGGAATTTTTTTCTTTTGGAGCGCTGATCTTTTCAATTTTTAGCTCGCTAATCCTTTTTTATTTTACTTTTTTCTTCAACTTAGCCAAAAACAGCACATCACAATAATTAGTTATACTATAAAGCTCAAAACACGTGCGTATACAGGTTTGATGATCTTGGCTTAAGCGAGAGTGGTGGAGCTAAAGAGAAGAGGTGGGATAGGCTCAAAATTGGTTAGCAAGGGTAAATTTCTGGTTTTGGCTCAAAGCTCAAATGGTCCAAAGAATGGCCTACATCATGCTAATGCATTAGAACTACCCGGTGCCTATGTTTCGAGAGTCGCTAGGGGCAAGTTCTTAGCCACCGAGAAAGATAACTCTTTCTCCCAACTCGAGAAATACGAATCTAGCGTTCGATACCAACTCACCTACACTACCGGTAGATCGACACAGGTTCATGCTTTGAGTAAAATAAAACTCTAATTACTAGATTAGATAAGAATAAAGATACAAAGCATGAAAATAGAAATAGCTTCTACGCAAAATTCTATGCAAAATATGAGTATTCGATTAGAACACTACTGGAGTCGACATTGTACTCGAAACCACAATTCCTAGCTAACACAATTGACTTCCCGGCTCCATTCCAAAAGGAAATTTGGCACGGTAGCACTCGCAAGTAAGTGCGTGCATAGTGGGTGCGGTGTGTGCGTGCCACATAAAAATTGATAAACTAAATAAACTGAAAGCTAAAATAATAACACTACCGGAATGCGTGCGTGCGTGCACGTGCATGGTTCGCACTCTCCCCCAGACTACATGAAAGCATAATCTAAAATATGATTCTTTAAGCATTAAACTAAGGAGAAAAGGGAGAGTGTACCCCATGCTCAGAAGTGAGCATACCGGAAGAATTGGCGTTAAATTCTGAAAATTTCTCTCCAAGAGTCCGCCACCAAAGAAATTGCCGCACACCTGTAGGCAAAGAGGCTCCAAGCAAAAATATATAAAACTAAACTATTAACGGGTTAGCAACAAAAACTTGGGTTGTCTCCTAGCAGCGCTTTTGTTTACCGTCCTTAAGCTGGACTTAATACCTGTATTAAGCAGTTAATAATATTGTCTAAGCATAAAAGCAAAAGTTAATAAATCCTAAATATTACATGCCTCAAAATGATCAACTATAAGTTGATTTGAAATAGTAACTAAAAATAAAAGAGATGGGTCCGAAGACCCAACAGCAGCAGTCAAGAGGATCAGGAGCTTTCCATCTCCATATTTCGTCTTTCGTCATCCTCTCCTCTCCTCCAATCTACGGTCATGGATTAAGTAGTGTTTTCCTCCCTGCACCCAGTCTTTCAAGGAAAAAGAATGCAATGATGATGAAGTGGAATAGACGATTGAATTCATCATTGCCAACTGCTTTCCATGCCAAGACTGCCTCTCAAAATTACCCAAGAATGGGTCTATAAATTCAAGCATCTGCAGAGGGATAAATGAAATATCAGACAATAAAGCAGGCAGTGAAGCAGGAAGGATGAACTTATCAATATCAGCATTAAAAGAAGGTTGATTAGGAAATAAAATGGACGAAGAACTAAAAGAATCAAACAAAGGAGGAGTGATCCCGGTTTCACTCCTGGCAGGATCCAAGGATAGATCACTATCATCATCGTAAGTATCATAGCGAGGGGAACCCAAGAACTCAAGGGCCTCGGTGGTGAGTTGGACCTCCTCGTCCCATGAGGAAGTGCAAACCTCCTCATCAAAGAGAGTATCCTCCTCATCCCACCAAGTTGCATCATCGTGATCAAAGTATTCATTCTCCCCTTCAGGGAAAATGACATCCTCATCCCACTTTGGGGCACCCTCCGAGTCAGAAGCATCACCCCACTCCTTCACTTCGATAGGATCATACAAAATGTGTGTAGAAAAATCATGCAAAGAAACTGGAGGAACAAAAAGATTTGGTTCCTCCGCAAAAAGATCCGCTAACGCCTCCCCAATGGAAGGAATACTTTCCTCATCATACTCAAGTGCATCTAGGAGCTCCCATTCCTCTCCTTGTTGGCTAACAGATGAGTGATCATCATCACTAGGAGTGAAGCCATACACAGGGAGTGAGGAGTCCATGCACGAGACAAGCTCAGGGGTAGAGGGCACAATTGCCTCCATGGGTAAAGAATGAGCGATAGGGACAATGTTGTCATGAGTGGAGGAGCAGCGGTCAGGATTGAAAAGACTTGGACAGTCCTTCAATTCATGACCCTCTCCTCGACACAACAGGCAAACAAAGTTCCTACACTGCCTAGCATTTAACTCATTCATTTGGTCTATATAATAGACCATCTTGTCGTAAGTGCTAGGAGAAATGTCCCATGATGACATATTTGATAATTAAAGCAGATATAACGAGATTGAAATTCTTTGCAAGAAAATTTACACAAACTAATAAAACTTCTTGGATTAGACTTTCCTAAAACTTTAAAAAAAGAGGGAAAGAAATAATAACAAACAGTAGTAAATAAGTAAAAAGCAAACAAAAATAATAAGGCGGCTATACACACTGGAAGAAACTTCTCTCTCTCAGCTCTCCCTCTCAAGAAAAATCACACGACTTTGTTCCCCGGCAACGGCGCCAAAAACTTGATGGCGCAAATCTCGCACACCGCTATAGGCGGTAGCTCAACTGCGACACGAACCGGCAGTGTACCGATCGTTCAAGTAATAATATGAGGAAGTAAATCCCCAAGTATCGATCTCAGAGGAACACAGTAAAGTGGAGTTAACGTTCGAGGAAGGACTTGAGATTGAAGTCCTTTAGGTCGGATGGAATGCGGGAGAGTTGGGTTGGCTTTTGGAAAATAAAGAAAAACAACTACAACTACTCCTATGCAATGCCGCTATGCAATGCTTCGCTTGGCGGAATGGAGACTAGGCAGGCCTTGAACGCGCTGCGTCGCAAGGGCGGATGGACGAGTAGGCAAGCGGAGTCGAACTGTGCAGGCCTTGAGGGCACTGCTTCGTTGGGCGAATGGATTACACGGGCCGCTATGCCACGCTTCGCTAGGCGGATGGACGAGAAGGCTAGCGGATGAAATGGTTCGCACCGGCGGAGTCGGAATGGATTAAACGGGCCACTATGCCACGCTTCGCTAGGCGGATGGACGAGTAGGCATATGGATGAGGGTCGCAAGCACCTCATCGACAAGCACGCCACTAGCAATTGCTAGTGCGGCACACGAACGTGACGGCGGGATGGAGGATGGAATGGGGCGCTCCTCAAATCACATAAACCACAAAGATAACCACAAAACTATGGAAAAATACACTAATAATATTTATGGTTTATGGACATTATTCGTATAGAAACATACAACCACACATATCAAATAGAAGCAGCAAAAATAACAAGGAGGAGGTAAGATTACAACCGAAGCACGAAGACTCGTTGGAGATTCACGACCGGAATCAAGGGTTGTCAATCCTCGTCCGGGCTCGGTCTTCAACTGCCATCCGGGGTAGAAGAGGGCTGTCACTACCTCCCAATTGACCCGTCTTCTTCGTCAATAGCCTTCAGCCACGATCTTGCCGGAGAACTCCAAGGATATAGTGCACAATCCGTTGAAATGGAGCTTGGAAGCTTCTGAATGATGGAGGAGGCCGAGAGGATACTCCGGCTCGAGATTGGCGTGAAGAATATGTCCGGAGCACCTCCAGATGGTGGGCGGCGATGGAGGGACGAAATGGGCGCTATGGAGCAGGAAACGACGCTGAAATAGACCTAAAATACGGGTTAGGGCGAAAGGATTCGTGAAAACGCGTATTTATAGAAAGCAGAATTTTGAGCGCGCACGGTCAGTGGCGCACGACCAGTGACCGTGCGTGAAGGAATGCCTGTGATAGTGCGCCAAGAACCTGTAGCATAATACTGAACTGCAAAATCGCTCACGATCAGTGGCGCACGACCAGTGGTCGTGCGCACTATATCCAGTGGTCGTGCGACGTGCCGGACAGGCCCATTTTAAGTGAGAAGTAATGCACGATCAGTGGCGCACGACCAGTGGTCGTGCGCACTAATGTCCAGTGCTCGTGCGCAGTGTTCCTATGCAGTTTGTGCGCCCCGGAACACTCGCAAAACCCCGTATCAACATGAAAGATCATCGGGCCACGCAAATGGGCATTCCACACATTCTCAAATATAGAAATTAAATTGCAACATAAAGCATGAGTAAGATAAACATGAAAATACACCGAAACGGGCCTAAAAGTGCACATAGCGTGGAATATCAAATATGAATGAAAACATGCCTGAAGTGTAGTACAAAGACTGGATAATTGACCCAGATGAGTCCATAAATGTGTATATAATTGGGACTCATCAAACCCCCAGACTTACCTGTTTGCGCGTCCCGAGCAAACAACTCTCGGTGGACGGGAAAAACAAGGGTTAGAAAGGTGATTATGGCTAGGAGTAATATGCGAAATCAAATAATCATGTGCATAAAGATCTCGTAGAAGAAATTTCTACTATGCAAAGTAATTTACAAATATCTAAAATATTAAATAAGAGATTAGTTTACTCAAAAGCTGAACCAAGTGTGATCTGCCAGTCACGTGTAAGGAGAATGTAGAGACGCGCTCAGACGAGTATTTCGAAAAATACGGGATATGAAACTAACTCCACCGAAATCCATCGGTGTCGGGAGCCATAAGCTCGCACTTTCGCACTCTCTCCACAGCATTAGGTAAAACTACACACTAGTCAATAGGGCTTTCAGGTAAATATGTGGCTTAGGTTGCGGTATGATATACAATTATAAACTCGGAGGCTAACGCACCTAACACATTTGAGCAATACAATTTGTAAACCCCGGCAACACATAAAGCTGATGCGTTCATCGCCAACACCCAATATAAAGTAATTCCTATCAAATAATTCAGAACTTCTGAATTAGAATATAAAGAACTCGAATTTTTTTCTTTTGGAGCGCTGATCTTTTCAATTTTTAGCTCGCTAATACTTTTTTATTTTACTTTTTTCTTCAACTTAGCCAAAACAGCACATCACAATAATTAGTTATACTATAAAGCTCAAAACACGTGCGTATACAGGTTTGATGATCTTGGCTTAAGCGAGAGCGGTGGAGCTAAAGAGAAGAGGTGGGATGGGCTCAAAATTGGTTAGCAAGGGTAAATTTCTGGTTTTGGCTCAAGATCAAATGGTCCAAAGAATGGCCTACATCATGCTAATGCATTAGAACTACCCGGTGCCTATGTTTCGAGAGTCGCTAGGGGCATGTTCTTAGCCACCGAGAAAGATAACTCTTTCTCCCGACTCGAGAAATACGAATCTAGCGTTCGATACCAACTCACCTACACTACCGGTAGATCGGCACAGGTTCATGCTTTGAGTAAAATAAAACTCTAATTACTAGATTAGATAAGAATAAAGATACAAAGCATGAAAATAGAAATAGCTTCTACGCAAAATTCTATGCAAAATATGAGTATTCGATTAGAACACTACTGGAGTCGACATCGTACTCGAAACCACAATTCCTAGCTAACACAATTGACTTCCCGGCACCATTCCAAAAGGAAATTTGGCACGGTAGCACTCGCAAGTAAGTGCGTGCATAGTGGGTGCGGTGTGTGCGTGCCACATAAAAATTGATAAACTAAATAAACTGAAAGCTAAAATAATAACACTACCGAAATGCGTGCGTGCACGTGCATGGTTCGCACTCTCCCCCAGACTACATGAAAGCATAATCTAAAATATGATTCTTTAAGCATTAAACTAAGGAGAAAAGGGAGAGTGTACCCCATGCTCAGAAGTGAGCATACCGGAAGAATTGGCGTTAAATTCTGAAAATTTCTCTCCAAGAGTCCGCCACCAAAGAAATTGCCGCACACCTGTAGGCAAAGAGGCTCCAAGCAAAAATATATAAAACTAAACTATTAACGGGTTAGCAACAAAAACTTGGGTTATCTCCCAGCAGCGCTTTGGTTTACCGTCCTTAAGCTGGACTTAATACCTGTATTAAGCAGTTAATAATATTGTCTAAGCATAAAAGCAAAAGTTAATAATCCTAAATATTACATGCCTCAAAATGATCAACTATAAGTTGATTTGAAATAGTAACTAAAAATAAAAGAGATGGGTCCGACAGACCCAACAACAACAGTCAAGAGGATAAGGAGCTTTCCATCTCCATATTTCGTCTTTCTTCATCCTCTTCCTCTCCTCAATCTGCGGTCATGGATGAAGTAGTGTTTTCCTCCCGGCACCAGTCATTCAAGGAAAAAGCAGGCAATGATGATGAAGTGGGAATAGACGATTGAATTCATCATTGCCAACTACTTTCCCTGCCAAGACTGCCTCTCAAAATTACCCAAGAATGGGTCTATAAATTCAAGCATCTGCAGAGGGATAAATGAAATATCAGACATTAAAGCAGGCAATGAAGCAGGAAGGATGAACTTATCAATATCAGCATTAAAGAAGGTTGATTAGGAAATAAAATGGACGAAGAACTAAAAGAATCAAACAAAGGAGGAGTGATCCGGTTTCACTCCTGGCAGGATCCAAGGATAGATCACTATCATCATCGTAAGTATCATAGCGAGGGGAACCCAAGAACTCAAGGGCCTCGGTTGTGAGTTGGACCTCCCTCGTCCCATGAGGAAGTGCAAACCTCCTCATCAAAGAGAGTATCCTCCTCATCCCACCAAGGTGCATCATCGTGATCAAAGTATTCATTCTCCCCTTCAGGGAAAATGACATCCTCATCCCACTTTGGGGCACCCTCCGAGTCAGAAGCATCACCCCACTCCTTCACTTCGATAGGATCATACAAAATGTGTGTAGAAAAATCATGCAAAGAAACTGGAGGAACAAAAAGATTTGGTTCCTCCGCAAAAAGATCCGCTAACGCCTCCCAATGGAAAGAATACTTTTCCTCATCATACTCAGGTGCATCTAGGAGCTCCCATTCCTCTCCTTGTTGGCTAACAGATGAGTGATCATCATCACTAGGAGTGAAGCATACACAGGGAGTGAGGAGTCCATGCATGAGACAAGCTCAGGGGTAGAGGGCACAATTGCCTCCATGGGTAAAAGAATGAGCGATAGGGACAATGTTTGTCATGAGTGGAGGAGCAAGCGGTCAGGATTGAAAAGACTTGGACAGTCCTTCAATTCATGACCCTCTCCTCGACACAACAGGCAAACAAAGTTCCTACACTGCCTAGCATTTAACTCATTCATTGGTCTATTTAATAGACCATATTGTCGTAAGTGCTAGGAGAAATGTCCCATGATGACATATTTGATAATTAAGCAGATATAACGAGATTGAAATTCTTTGCAAGAAAATTTACACAAACTAATAAAACTTCTTGGATTAGACTTTCCTAAAACTTTAAAATAAGAGGAAAAGAAATAATAACAAACAGTAGTAAATAAGTAAAAGCAAACAAAAATAATAAGGCGGCTATACCCACTGGAAGAAACTTCTCTCTCTCAGCTCTCCCTCTCAAGAAAAATCACACGACTTTGTTCCCCGGCAACGGCGCCAAAAACTTGATGGCGCAAATCTCGCACACCGCTTAGCATGCCTCTAAGTATGTGTAAATGTTTTATGATTGATAATGATACATTTCACTCACTTATTTGGTAATCAACATGTGTGTCTAAATCTAAAAATGCTTGTGTTGAAACCGATTTCTCGATCTCTTGTGGAGTTCGGGGCCCTCACCGAAATGAGGGGCAGCTAGCCCTTACCGGTCCCTCGGGAGAGGTAAGGCCGGCAACTTGAACAAGGAACAAAGACCCTAGTCTCAGCGAGGAGGTCCCTCCACTAACCCGGAAGATCGTTGAGCGCTTCCCCTCCCAAGCCAAAGCTAAGACTCGGGCACCTTGGAGAGCTAGAGAGCTCAAACCAAGACGACCTAGGAAGAGAAGAGCTCAAAGATAATGAATCGCCTCTTCTCCAAGGTGCCCTTTGAGGTCTATTTATAGGTTTCTATTTTGTGGTCTGTCAATAACCAAATCCCGCTGTCCATTCTTACTATCCGCACACCGGATTGGTCTGCGAACAGCCAAACTCCGCTGTTTGGAGAGGCTAATCGCAGACCACCAGGGGCCTTTTGGTAAAAATCCCTCCCTGGACTTTTACTGGGCGAGCCGGCCTGCTTCGGGTCTTCCTCGCGAGAGGAGCTCGCAAGCCTCGGGGTCAGCGAGCCCCCGAATCACTATCGCCCCATTGCCTGGCTCGCTCGCCCGCCAAGACGGCTTTCCTCGCGAGTGGAGCTCGCCATCCTGCGCTACCTTGGCGAATCCCAGAATGGCTATCCGCACCCCAAAATGGCTAACTGTACCCCAAAACGGTTCTGTACCCCAAAACGGCCTTCCTCGCGGGTGGAGCTCGCGAGCCTACGCTGCCTCGGCGAATCCCAGAAGGGCTATCCGCACCCCAGAATGGAGCTCTCGCCTACCTTCTTGCGGATCCCGTCCGCGACCCCTCCTCTAGAGGGTAGCGTTGCGAGAACCCCGCGGCAGGAGCTCTCGCGGATACCGCCCGCATCCCCTTTGGAGGGTTGCCTTGCAGGGACCGCGCTAGGCCCATTTTGGTGGTCTGCTGAGGTCTCGCCGGCTGGGGGTTAATCTTGGCGGGGTCTGGATCTCGCCACTCCCGTCTCGCTTGGTTTCCTTGCCTGGCGAATATCGGGGTTGTACACAATCCCCGCTCTTCGCGAAGACTAATGTCCTCGCGAAGAACCGTCCAACCCCTGATATTCGACCGCCCCCAGATGACCTGTCAGGAATCTTTTGTGGGACCCACCAGGCAGGTTATAAATATCGTCCTGAACCCCCATTGGTGTGTGTCGCTTCTTTCCCTTCCTTTCTTGTTCTAGCTGCCGGGAGATGCCGATTTCCGAAGAAGCAGAGGCTCGCCTGAGGGCGATGAGAGCCGGCGGGCTCCCTTCCACGACCAAGGTACCCGCCTGGATGAATCGGCAGCCCCCCGCCCAGTCGCCAAAAACAAGAAGGCGAAGGCGGTTCGCCTCTCCGGAGGTGACTCCGTGACGCTGGACTCCTCCCGGATGATCGCCGCCCCGAGAAGGTATGAGTTGTTCGAATTTACTTCTATACATTGCTCTTCATTCATTTTTACTCGCAGGATACTTTGCCGAGCGAGATTCGTGAGGAACGTGCTGAGGGGTCCCGTAAAAGCCCGCATGCTGACATGATTTCGCAGGGAAAGACGTCACCGGTATGATCTGGATCTCGCATGCTGTAATATTTATGTCTAAACGTATGATCTCTGTTACTATTTTCTTACAGTCCCGCCTCTGAAGTCCCCGATCCGCCCGTCGTCGCGACCTCCATCTCCGCCTCCTCCAGATAAAATCGTAGAGAAACCCGGGTTCCAGCTCCTTACGAGCGAGGAGACGGGTGGCCCCGTACCGCAAAGATTCCCCCGACCAACAGTACAGCCTACCCTGCCGGACTGGGCAAATCCCTCTACCCCCATTACGGAAACGTGTTTCAGGGCCGACCCTCGGATTTTCGCCCCCCTCTAGGTGAGTGTTATGACCTCGCCGACAGTTTATGTGATCTTTCGCTCACTATCTGACCTTTCGAGATCTCGCAGATTCTGCCGAGAACCCGCACAACGATTCTGAACTGGGCGACGACGAAATGTCCCCCCCTGATCAGGTGGAAGATTTCTTAGGGGATCCGCGAGATCCTGAGATGATGAAACGGCGGGCCGCGGAGATTTTGCGAAAGCATGGGCGAATGTTGATGGA
>JAWHQI010001551.1:0-69029 GCA_033032865.1 Dactylorhiza incarnata | reverse complement strand
TAATGTTCACTTTTAATTCAAATTGATTTGATAAACATAAGCTTAATATATGAAAGTCATATTTCATGATATAAAAAGTGATCATAGCATGTTTGTTCAAAAATAAAAATTAAACAAAAGAAAGAGACAATAAGCATATCATGAAGTAGAGTAGTGATAATTCATTTTAATGGTTCTACTTCATGCAAATGATTGGATACTAATGAATGAGAGATTTAAGTATCCAAGGGGACCAAGTGTGATGGTTCCTTTGGGTAACCAAATACATCGTGTAGGCTTCTGAAGAGATAGTGATGAATGGGCCTTTACAAGTGGAGTTAGTGTTTCGTTTTTAATTTTGGGCCTCCATTCATACTTTGGTTGTTTATCTTTTAAATTCATATTATGATTATTTGACATAATTTTGGGATGATAGTTGTTTGAAAAACAATTCACTTTGGATTAAAGTTTATTTAAATTATTTTTCAAAATACATTGATGTTGATAATCATAATGAATTTTATTTATTGATTCTTTAAATGTTATAAGAGTAGTTGTCTTTCTTTAGAATTGAATGTTGAAAGAGTGGGTTACATATGTTTTAAATGATTGGTCCTTATTTAGATGATTTTCAATTTCACTCTTTCTTATAGACATACTCTTATAATATGAAGTTAAGCTTTTAGGCTTTTGAAGATTTGATAAACTAGAAATAAGAGATTTTTATTATATGAAATTTTTGAATAAACATTTTTAATGATTCAAGTTTATCCTTTAAATTATCATTTTCTTGATCAATTTTCATTATGCTCTTTTGAAATAAAAGTCCTTTTTCTAAATCCTTAAATTTTTTTTAAGATCATTAAAATCAAAACAAGGAGTAGGAATTTCAACTAAAGAGCATGAAAGAGAATTTAACACATCAATATTGATTCTACGTTATCGTTTGCTTTTAAAGATTTATTTTCTAAACGTAATTTGGAATTAGCAATTTTTAACTTTAAAAATTTTACGTTTAGCAATTTTAAGCATACGAGATGTAGAAATAGAATTTGTTACAAAAAGGAAGTTTTTGATTTTCTTACATTGCTATGGGATGTGTTGCCAACAAATGAGTCCAATATTGTGACGTTGTATTCTTCTTCCTCCAAGCATAAGTCCTCATCGATTTCTTCTCTTGGATCCTTAAGGAATTCCTCGTCGATTTCTCTCTTAGATTGATCATCCTCAAGAATGAGTCCTTGTCGATTTCTTCTCTTGGATCCTTGAGGAATTCATCTTGTTCATCATCTGTAGAAGGAAGATTATAAGTATTCTCAAGAAATTTCCAAACTTCATAAGCAGTAGGAAGTGTATAAATAAGTTTGAAAATATTTTGATCTAATGCACAATATAGACTATTCATAGATTTGGCATTTAAAAACATTTCATTTTTATTTAAAATACTTGGGGGTATTTTAATAGTAATATTCCATACTTCCATATCCAAAGGCTTAAGAAATTTTTCCATAAGAAATTTCCACCCATTATAATTTTTGCCTTCAAATAAAGGTGGTGCTAAAGATTTTTCATTTATAGGAAAGTTTCCCCCACTAGTAGAAGTGAGATCATGTGACGCCATTATTCCTGGTTTTTAAACCGTTTGGAATAACCTAGCTCTGATACCACTTGTTGGATCTTACGGCGCCCTTAGAGAGGGGGGGGGGGTGAATAAGGGAATAAAAATATTTTTATAATTTTATGGAAATTACTAAATTGTTTAAAGTAATATTAGAACACAAAATAACAATTTAGCTAAAGGAAGAAAATATCATAATTTGCAAGTTTAGGATTTAGAAACAAGTGCTAAATTGTTATATGATGAAATAGATTAAGATAAACAATTTAGACAAAGTGATTTGAATTGAAAGCTTTGTAACCAATATTTTAGAGATAATGCCAAAAGTGAGAAATCAAGTAAACACAAATAGAGACATGATTGTATTTATATAAAAATGGTGTTTACATAAATTTGATTTCTATATCGCTAGAAATCGGAGGCGTACAAATGAAAATATCTTTTCCTTTTCTATACCGACTCGTATCCCCACGAACCGGTTGGCTTTAGCCTATCCTTCCCCGGATAAGGCCTCAAGCCACTCTAGCCAATCCTTCCCCGGATATGGCCTCGAGCCCCCTAGATCTAATCACCTAGAACTAGTCACCAACACAAGGCGAATTTCCCCCTAAGTCCTACCCAGACCTAGTCGTGAACACAAGGCGAATTAACTAAACGGTTACAAAGAAAGTATGGAATGAAAAATAAAGATAACAATAATTAAACTCCCTATATGAGATCTTCTGAAGTCGGAGATGAAGGATCGCTGTAGTATGAGCGAGGTCGAAGCGATCGTCCTTCGGATGTAGCATGACGTAGTCCTCCTCCAGAATTCTCCTTAAGCTTTTTGTGGGAGATCCATCTTCGGCAGCATAACAATACTGGAATTGTGGCACAAGCAACCTCCCTGGAAGTTCTCTCCCAAAATGAGAGAGAACACATCGTTTTATAATTCTTGGAGCTAGCGCCTGCGGTAGCAGTCGTGTTGAGCGATTGCGGAACCGTCGGCTGCGTGGCGCTGTGCACGAACTTGAGATAGCGCTGGCGGTAGCATTAAGGAACCGCTTAGACGAAACTGCTGAGACAAAACTGCTGAGATGATCTTGAGCTAGCACCTAGCGTTAGCGCTAGCGCTGGCGGTAGCGCTAGCGCCTGCGTTAACCACTAGCGCTGGCTGTAGTGCTCCTTTCAGAAAGATTGATTTCACGCTGCCTTCTACCTGTGGAGTATTGCACCTATAGTTCTTGCACACTATAAACACACTACAAGCAATATCAAATACAATATGGGATTTGTTATTCTCAAACAAAGGGATGTGACACACATGTCCAACAGCAGTAAGACCTAACGCGTCGCGTTAGCATCTATCATTTCAGCGCTTAATAACAGTATGCCATCAGCCTTCGCCATCATCCCTTCTATCGCCAGCGGTAGATGTTACCGTACTGCAGTAGCTCTAAATTCAGAGCTCTGTTATCATTCTGCACGGCTCTTTTAGGAGTATTGTACCTATTGTTCCTGCACACTATAAACACATGTCAAGAAAGATCAAATACATTATGGAATTTGTTATTCTCAAACCAAGAGAGGCAGAAGACAAGCTCCAACAATCTCCCCCTTTTGATAATAACAAATCCACTATGAAGAAATAAACTATAACTACAGTAGTATTTATAGTATATGATAAGCGTGATAAATGTGCATACTCCCTCTATATGGATATCCCCCCCTACATAGATGCACTATCAATTTAACTCCCCCTAAATAAGAGATTTCTTCACTTTAATTTATTCTCCCCCTTTTGGTATTATCAAAAGAAGGTGGGGTAGAGAAATAGCAAAATGTGCTATTGTGCAATATGTAGCGATAAAAATAAAATCATTTTTAGAAATAGTAAACATAGCGGAAACAACATTGAACATCTTTAAGAAATTTGAAGTACAAAATTTGAACGCAAATAAGTTTGAATGAAGGTACTCAAGATGCAAGTTCATTGAAATTGTTAACATAAAATTAGCAAGCAAGATTACAAATATCAAGAAAAGATATGCTTTACATTGTAAATTAATTCGTATTTCAAGTAAACATAAATATTGCAAAGATCATGCTTTGCTATCTAGTGCATTGACTTAAGATTGTAGAGAATAATGTATGTAAGCTTTAATGTCCAATTCTCATGAGTGGAAGTGTTATAAAGGATACTGATGTGTTCAAAAAGGTGTTTTGATAAAGTATACAAATGTATAAATCAAACCTCATGAACATATGTAATGCAATAACATACCTATAAATAAACATAAATAAGTTTACTTCCACATTTCAATGCACATATATATCCTTTAAAGAGAAGTTGTGATATTGATTTATTTGCACAAGAGACTTTACAATTCTTGCCAAGGTGCTCAACCTCACAATGCTCATTAAGACTTATCAGGAGGGTGAGTAGTGCTTGATGGAGTTTTCCTTGTCATAATTTTTATTTTTATTTGATTGATTTTTTTTGAAATTGTGACCAAGGACTCCAAATTCGTTTTTTTTTTTTTGCAAACATAGAAATTTTATTCTTTAAACCACATTTCTCCAATCACAAGTGCATGAACACAAAGAATTCAAGAAAGAATTCAATATTGTGTAGGTAATCTATTTGTGCAATTCAATATTGTAAGTTCTTATTCTACACAATCATGCAAGAATAGGATTTAAAAACACATATAGATTAACAAAAAGGTGTAAGTGAGATAACCATTATCAAATATAAAATGTTACTCATACTTAAAGGCATGCCAAAAACATTTCTACACATGTATTCTACAACCAAATTCATTGCACATTACAAGATCATACTCAAGGCATGTTATACTCAAGAGCAATGGTATAATGAAACTTGAAAGTAAAATTAAACACTGTAAATAATCTCTAAGTAATAAATATAATCATCCTTGATTTTGGCAATAAAGCATAATCCTTTTTTTTTATTTTTAATAATAAAACAAAAACAAATGTAAAATTTAGGCAATAAAGCATGCCAATATTTTTGTAATTTTTTTGGAAATTGTTTTGTAGTTTTATATTTGATTTTGATTTTTAAGGACAATATCAAAACTAAAATACATGAAACTTTCTGAAATCAGTGTAAATACAGTAAAATAATTTTTCAGAAAGGAAAAATTTAGAGAGGGATTAGATATATGAAGAATCAGGCTAACAACATTGGTAAGAATTTGTTGGACATGTGTGTCACATCCCTTTGTTTGAGAATAACAAATCACGTATTGTATTTGATATTGTTTGTAGTGTGTTTATAGTGTGCATGAACTATAGGTGCAATACTCTACAGGTAGAAAGCAGCTTGGAACAACTTTTTGAAAGGAGCAGCGCTACCGCCAGTGCTATCGCTAACGCCAGCGCTATCGCTAGCGTTACCGCTATCGGCAGGCGTTATCTCGAGTTCGTGCACGCGACGGTTTCGTAACCGCTACCGTTAGCCACTACCGCCGGTGCTAGCTCCAAGTTCTATAAAAGGGTGGGCTCTCTCTCATTTTGGTTAGACCTTCCAGAGAGATTACTTGTGCCCAAACTCTCGTGCTGCTCCTTATTACTCTTTATGAATCTCAAATGTCTCTAATCACACCCTAAATATATTTCTTGAATACTTCACCATGCTGAATAATCATCATGATCTCCTAAAGTGAAAATTGCCCCTTTTATGTATAGTGTGACATGATTCGTAATTATTCTCTATTCCATAGTATGAATGTACTACAAAGATTCCATAACTTCTAGGGGCTGATATAAATGATATGTTACTGTTATAATCCAATCTTACTGATTTTCTATGTGATCTTGTTGGTTAAATCATCACATGAGGTTTTTACTAATCGCAGACCAAAATGAGATTGAACTAGATTGGATTCCTATGATGCAATCTTATCCATATCATGTGTAAGACCCTTTTTTTTATTTCCAAACACCGGGTCTTAGGCCCAGAACCGCTGCTTTGCGGTGACACCTTCACTCGGAAAGGTCGTCACTACAAAACGCTGATCCTGCCGGCCAAATCGATCACAAAGAAAAGTGCATTAAGGAAGACAAGTCCACAGAATCAACATGAAAAATATAAAAATGTCCACAAGATATAACTGAAAAAAAAAATAACAAGGGTTACAATAATAAATGGTTCATGCCCTGTACATCATATCTTCACTACAAGATCACTCGCGGAAGCTAACTCCTAATCACTCACTGATCTTGAATCCTGTGCTCCTGCACTACACTGGCCTGCCACCGTCTGCACCGGCCACTGGTGCTGCTCCGTCGCTGCGGTCTCCTAAAATGATAAGGTCCACCGACCGTTAGTCAAAAAGACTAAGCCAATCCCCCACCCCTCCCCCGGTGACTCCTAGGCACCGAGCGGGAAGGATGAAGCGGAGGACAATAAGGAGTATATTTCAAAAGCAGATGATAGGGGTACATGGAATGTCTACACTACACATGTATATATACATAATTGAAGCAGTAAAAGAGCATAGTAAGAGCAGGTAAAGAATAAGTAAAGTGCAGTAAGTAAGGACATATAAAATAGAAAAGTAACCATTGATTTATAGGAATGCCCACACAAAACTATAGACCAAGGGGTCGTTTAGCAAGGCCTATCGTATAAGAAGTCCCATAACCGACTTATACGATAGGGGTAGGGGTTGAAATGCTATGACAGGCAAGGTATGCAGTTATGCTATGTTCATACAAGACTCGCCCACTTCGACTCTATGCGCATAGACCTTTAGTTCCCCCTTTTTGGAGCTAGCTAGACTCCCAGGATACTCTCGTAGTGGCAAACAGAAGCGGTGGGTTGGGCCTCGCCCACCTCTAGGTTGGTATTCACACTACCCTACCTAGACCTATCGTACGCCTCAACGCAAAACCGCAGAGCATCTGCGTACTCTTACTGGCTGGACCACCAGACTTTCAAGGCTAAGTGCAAATTCCACACTTGTCGAGTCAACGTATTGACGTCGGTGTGAACGACCGTCCAATACCGGAGACCCACCACCTTCATGCACATGCAACATGTTCTACTATATCCCGAGCCATTCCCCGGGCTAACCTGCCCGTAATCAATAACCTTCCGAGCCATCGGCTCGCCGGACCGACCCGTCTGTACCAACAAACACTACTGAGTCACAAGCTCACCGGTCTAACTAATCCGCTGCTTCAACCACCGAGCCTGCAGCTCGTAAAACCAATCCAACTAACTTCTCGTAACCACGGGGTGTGGGTGGGTGTATTATTAAGTTAATCTTATACAACAACTTACTCCTACAGTTTATGGTTAATCTTGTACTTCCCGAGGATTACCCTGTAAGGGGCTCGCTACAGTACTAGGAACCACAATGGGATGACACCCCAAGGCTCCCTTTCTCAAGATACTTACTGTTGTTGGTATCTACCCGTAAGGATACCCTCCTCGTCATTACTCTTGAATTAACCCTAAGTAACTTATGACTTTCCAAGACGATCTTTCGTCGACCCCGAGTGCAACTTACCTCTCACTCACCAAGCACACCTTTACCATCTATAATACTTCATGTTGACCATCATACCTTCTCAACTAAACTAGGTAAACCACTTACCTCCCTTTCCCTCCTAAGGTTCCACTTGATTCTCAAATTTCACAGTTTTACTATACGCAGACCAAATGAGTTATATGACGCTCACAACTAGAGGTACTTCAAATATTCATCCAACTGACCCAAGCTATTTACTAGAGATCTACCATGATGTCACATGACTAAAACCAGAGAATCATAATTTTGCTTAATTATTTAGTATTTATTTTAATCTCTCCAAACATTTGGCAAGTATGAAAATGAACATGAAGTGTAAGTAAATCTTATGATATGGCTCTCCAAAAATTATGATAACTCTATGGTGACTAAATAACATCAGAAACAACATATCATATTTTTACAGTAAGAAATTGTCCTCTAATTTAATTATTTAACATCTGTCCAAAATTGTAGTTTTAAGAAGGAACCACCAAAAATCTCAACACTAAAATTCTGGGAAAATTACCAAACTCTTGTATTCATCAGAAAAGTCTACTGACTAAGTTTCAAGATTTAAGGAAATCATTTTCTTACTTAAATAAATACTTTATGAAACCTCAAATTAAATAAATTGTGAAGTAGCCTACCTATTTAAGTCTTCAAAAATTCTATAAACATTCACAGAGCTTTCTAATGCTCTGAAAGGTCCTATCACCAATTTGCACAATTTAACAATGAGTTTGGACCCTCAAATATTTTTCTTAAGTCTATATCAAACAAGTGCCTTGTGAAAGAAGTACTGATTAAATCATTTAATAAAATTCACAAAAATTACCAGAGGTCTAAAACATGATTATAAGTGCACAACCAAAGTCTCATCATCATCCAAGACTTTTTAAGCATGTAAATGTTTCTTATAAGAAGTTTTCCTAAAGGGTTATGTCCTAATTCAAAGGAATATTGCCTCCTAAAATTCTTATAAAATTACCCAGTGCCTATTACACCCTATGAACCTATCCACAAGTTTCATAACCATCAAGGGATTTTTGACCACATGTCCTTCACAAGGTCCTAAATGCACACCTAGGAATAGAACTAGTGTTCTAGGGCTTAACCACCTCCACACCACCCCATATCACTCATGGAGGTGTCTTAGGTGATCCTAAACCAGTTACCAAGGTTTCACTTCATGGTGATGAGTTTTGACCACCATACCCCAAGGTAAACACCATACCCTAACTTGACCATATTTGTCCTAACTTGGGTTTACAAAATACTCAAACAAAACAGTCCCAATTGGGCTGATAATTTTACCAAGGTCATACAAAAACCCTAAGGAGCACCACACCAAAACTTTGGAGTGCATTGGAGGTCATTTAACCCACTAATTAACTATTAGATGATTTATGAAATTATTTCAAAAACCTTAGAAAAGGTTCTCCTAAAAATCCCATCTTTGGATATGATGTGTGTGCAGGTATAAGTAGACTATGTTTCAAATCTCAAGTCCATATCTTTTCCCAATCAAATGTTATTCAAGAAAAGGTGATTGTCCTACACTAAGGACCAGCCCCACCAAAATGGACCTACAGGGAGCTACAGAACTCCTTTTTGGGGTGAAATCAATTTAAAATAAAGTAACCCTAAGGGCTACAACTTTGGTGTTGACCACTTTTTCATCAGAGGGCCCTAAGTATTTTTAACAATTTAAATCTAAGTACAACAAAAAAATATGACAGAAATCTTATAATCATTTAATTATATATCTGTTTCTGTGTTCCACGAAATTCAAACTCTGCGTTCGACGAAAGCAGATCAAATCTGCGTTCGACGAAAGCAGATCAAATCTTCGCTCGACGAAAACTATTTCGTTCGGCTAACATTCTTAATAACAGAGCTCGACTAATTTCTCTAATAATAGTGCTCGACTAATGCCAGACCAACTATCGTCGACGAATTATTTCGTTCGACGAATTATCTCGTTCGGCGAACTTCTTGCAGCGCTCGACGAATTAAATGATATAATCATAAACATTAATAAATAGATCCGACGGTTCTCCTTCATCGCCCCGATCGTTGGACGGCTCGCGACAGCCCATCCTGGGCCTTTTTGCGGGGTGATTTCCCGGCCACCAACGCCTCTTTCCGGTCGGCCAATGCCACCACCACCCTCCGTTGAGGTGGTGGCGGCGATAGGGGTGGTTGGCCAGCCGGAGGTGGTCGGATCTGGTTTTTGAGGGAGGGAAAATGGGTACGAAACGCACCCTTTCAGATGCACAATCCGATCCCTATTGTGCACGGATCAAGCCCCAAAAAATGAAGAGATCTAGCACTAAGGAGGAGAAGAGGATCGGACCTGTGTGGGTGCTTGGTTCCTTGCCGGTTTCCTGTTGCCATGGCCGACCTGGAGCTTTTGGCGCCATGCCGATTCCTGCTCCTGATGCTCGATTTCTCCAAGTAAAGGGGAAAACCACTCCTCTCAGTCCTCTGAAGCTTTTTAAGGGAATCAATTAGGAGAGGGGGAGGCTACAAACCTTGAAAACCACTAATGGCCATCAAACATAATTTTCGTCCATGGTGAAATCCATTGAATTCAGCCATCTTGAGGGCTGGAAAACCCCTTAAGCTTCTTGTAACAGCCTGAGGAGATGAATGGAGGGTGAGCGGAGATGAATGAGGGATCAATTTGCCTTGAATGCCATAATCCTCCTTTAATGGCCACTTTTCTCTCTCTTCAAATTGGGGGAAACTCCCAATTTCTCTCTCCTAGCTGACTCTCTCCAAATTGAATGGCCATCTCAGCAGCATTCAATCCCCATTAGGTGGTGGATCACCTTAATTGGGTCTAGCCCAAGTGGATTGGGCTAGATTAGGTTAAATTGGGGTATGTTGACCTAAATTATGCTTGAGTTTGACTTTGGTCTAATTGACCAATTGGGTTGACCCCAAGAGTGGATTGGGCTCCATTGACTTCCCTTAAAGGTTAGGAAGGTCTAGGTATGGGTCAATTTGACAAGGTGAGGGTGAATTGCCCCTTATTAGGGCACTTTGACCAATTTAGGGTTTAGAGAAAATTGGTCAAATTGGAGGCCCCATGATGGGGCTTTTTGATCCAATAGGCTCCTAGTACCCATATAAGGGTAGGGGCGGGGTCAATTTGGCATGGTGGGGGCCAACTGACCTTAATGAGCTAGTTTGACCAATTTAGGGTTAAGGTTGACCTTAGTCAAATTGGCCTCTTAGGTTGACCCCCAATGGGTCACTGGTGCTTTAAGGAGACTTCTAATGGGTTAGGGATGATATTGTGGGGTCAAGGTTCAAGGTGGGATCCTAAAGTCCAACCCTAGGCTTGGTATCTGAAAATTGCTATTTGCAGACCACTTGGGTTTCTCCTTCTCACCTATGTCACAAGGTCTTGAGCTCTTCTTATGGTTTGTCATGGCCTAGTCATGACAAAACCAACTTAGGGTCTAGCTGTTTGGGGGATGTTGCATCATGTCATATGAGTTCTAATTTTTTACCAGAGGTTCATAATGGATAATTTAAGTGTTGACCAGAATTTTGATATATTTCCTATAAGTTTGACCCCTATTGAAAATTTATTATTCAATTGACATCTTCAAAAATGTGAAGGAAGTACCATGTCAGTAGTTTCAATCTTGCCAAATAAATTTCCAGAGGTGACAAATGACATAAAAACATGGATTCCAAAAATTCATAATTTTTCAGAAGATTTATGATAATAATTTCCATTTAATATAAAATGTGTGCAATTAGGGTTTTACACATCAAGTACTAGTTCAAGACTTCCAAAAATTCTTAGAAAATTACTATAGCACAACAATGATCTAAAAACATCAAATCTTAAGATCCATAATTTTCCAATGAAGTTATAATCCTAATCACCATTTAATGTAAAAGGTGTGCAAATAGAACTTTGTACATCAAGTACAGGTTCAAGACTTCCAAAAAATTCTGAGTAAATTACACTGGCACTATAATGGCATAAAATATCATTCCAAAATTTCATAATTTTCCAGGTATTCTAAAACCCAAATTTTCATTTAATATAAAGAATGTGAAAATAGAACTTTACACATAAAGTACTTGTTCAAGACTTCCAAAAATTCTGAGAAAATTATAGTGGCAATATAATGGCAGAAAAACATCAATTCCAGATTTTCATAATTTTCCAGAGATTCTATAACCCAAATTTTCATTTAATATAAAGAATGTGAAAATAGGACTTTACATATCAAGTACTTGTTTATGACTCCTAAAAATTCTGAGAAAATTACTATGGCACGTTAATGACCTAAAAGCAAAAAATCTTAAATTTCATAATTTACCAGAGAATCTATAACCCAAATTTTCATTTAATATAAAGAATGTGAAAATTGGACTTTACACATCAAGTACTTGTTTATGACTTCTAAAAATTCTGAGAGAATTACTATAGCACAATAATGATCTAAAACTCCCTACCCAGAGTTTTATAATTTTCCAAGCAATTTTCACGCTAAACATTTCATAAAATAAGAAGTGTGACATAATTCATTTGTCATATACCCAAGAATTTTGATCCCAAAAATTCTAAATTTCTCTGAGGTAATATGTTATACCATGGAGAGTGTGTGGCCAAAATCTCAAGAGCCAAGATTTAGCCATATGTGCTGAATACACAAAATAATACTTTTGGCTATTGGCACTCCATAATACCTCTTGGGTAGAGACCTGCAAGTGTATATACCCAACATGCAGTAGTCTATTTGCTCCCAAATTTTTACCAGGGCTAAATGATGACAAGACAAGTGTGCCACCAAAATTTGGGGTCAACTTGAGGTGTCTAGATCCCTAAATAACATTATTTTGATAAATCAAATAATGGATAAAACTATAGAAAAATCTTCCCCTAAAAATCTGAATTTTTGACACAAGATATTCCTAGGGTATATACATGCATGGTCCAAATTTCAGCTTCGTTGGAGTTACCATTCAAAACATATACACAAAAAAACTTCTGGCCACTAGTTGGGCCAGCCTCACCAAATTGGATGATGGGGGTTCTACAATGCGCCAAATGGGCTGATTCAAATTTCTAATTAAAGTAGACCTCAAAATCTACAAAAGCTATTTCAGGACATTTTCATTAAATGGACTCTAAGGGCCTATAAATCCAGCATGAACATACATGTGATAATGTGACAAATCATTTCATTTAATTATATGTGGTATGCGGTTATCATGCCAATGAAATCAAGGGCTGTGATTTCATCCCCTACCTTCAGCCAACAGCCAGGATTGCCCCGACCTGGTCCATCTCTCAAACTGATTTCCGGAAGGATGAGCCACATCCCTGGCTGGACACCACCACCACCACCTCCGTTGAGGTGGGGGCTGCCGATCGGCGGTGATTTGGCCGCCGGAGGGGCTGATTCCAGCGATCCCGAGCATGGACAAATCCATCGAATTTCTCCCCTTTTCTTCACTTGGATCCGGCTCAATTGAGCTGGATATCTCTCCTATTTGATCTAAGAGGCTCGCACAGAGGGAGAGGAGGAGAAACTGAACCTCTAATGGGCTTGTGGCGGCTATTCTTGGATTCGCCATGGCCGATCCTTGCTCCGACGACCCTTGATATTTCCTCCATTCTCAGCTGATTCCTTTGATCCAGGGTGGCAGATTGACTCCTCCAGGCCCTCTGAAACTGATGATGTCGTCGAAATGGAGTGGGGAGGGCTCTATGTGGTGCTGCCATTGGGAGAAGCTCGGCCACCACCTTGGATGTTCATCCTAGCTGCCAAGTGGCCTCCATCCTACTGGAATTCAGCTGGGAATCACTTCTAGAGTTCAGTGGGAGGCTTGGGCAGAGGAATGTAGAGCCATGTGGCCTCCATTCCTCAAAATCCTCCTTATCTTCACTTGAAATTGGGGAAAAACCCAAAAATGGCCCTTTGCATGTCACCCCTTTCAAATTTCAGGGGTCATGGCTGGTAATTGCACCCTTGACCTTCTAGGTGGGCTTGGTTTTGTTGGGTTTTTCTAGAACCATACATCAAATGTAGGCGCAGCAGAATAAAAGAGAAACAACCCAAAAGACTTTGATCGGGCCATGAATATTGAATCAAGAAGTTAACAAAATGCTAGGTATGAAATTACCTTTGCGGGATTGGATCAAATCCAACCTAGATGCTCCAAGAAGAAGATTCCTTCAGCGGCTATGCGAGTCCTTACGTAGAATAATGTCTACGTCTCTACAGCAGTCCACACGAGCCGGGAGAACACCAAATCACGTCGCACGCAACTCGGAAGGAAGAACAACTGCACCTTGCACTTCCACGGATTGCTAGATCCGCTTCAGGAAGAACAGCACCCGACGACGATCGCCGGAGAGGAGGTCGGCGGAGGCGATTCAGACGGCGGAACTCTTCCGTCGGCTAGGGCGAGAGGCGGAACTCTTTCCGTCGGCTCAACTTGTCGCAAGTCTCTAGAACCCTAAAAAGAAGTCCTATTTATACCCAAAGGATAAACAGCTTCTAGAAGAATCGCTATCCGCAGACCACACAGCAGAATAGGGGCTTCGGTTACAATTCGTCGGGATTCCACGGAACAGAATTCGTCGAGTTTACACGGGACAATCCGACGAATCCGACGAATCCAATCAGACGGCAACATTTGCCGAGTGAAGGGTCTCTGTGATAATTCGTCGAGACTCCACAGAATGATCCGACGAATCCGACGAATCCAATCAGACAGCAACATTTGCCGAGTGAAGGATCTCTGTGACAATTCGTCAAGATTCCACGGGATGATCCGATGAATCCGACGAATCCGACGAATCATATCCGACGAATCCGACAACTCATATCTGACGAATTCAGACAGCAACAATTGCTGGACTTCCCCATTCTATATGGTGATTGGTAACCTTTACCAACACAGTCAATCTTCCATCTTCTCCACATGCTCTTATGTGCGACCCTGCAGGCTCGTATCGCGTTGGCAGTGACATTACATGTTTGACCACTTCTAGATCACAATGGTAACTCCAACAGTCTCCCACTTGATCTTGAAAGTATCAAACAAAAACCTCACAAACAATGAGCGGCATCTAGCAATGCATCATTGCTCCCCAAGCAATAAGAGTTTATAACTCATAAGCCTTTATGACCAATGTTCCAGCGTTGTCTTTGTCCCTTTGTCCCTTACATCCGGAAAGAACTAGGGGCATGGACCGTGTCACCCTCTTAATAGCTCAATCCAAGTTTCTTGATCTAGAACGGACTTCCAGAGTATGGTGAGCTCAATATCACATATTGACTCTACCAAGCATGGCCATGCATTTCTCAGTCCAATTCCACCAAGGGGCCCATGGATGCAACTCCTGTTATATAGGAGGACAAATCCCATATCTGCTCACACCCAAACACCCAAATGATTCGTAACGTACCCAACGACCACCCTTATCATCAACCTTCTTCATGGAAGACTTTAGATGACATCAAAGCACGCTCTTCCTCACTCGATGAATGCTGTGACTTCAGGTCAAAGGACCACAACACCATTGTCAAATGAGACCTACTTGTGACACTTTTAAGTAATAATCCACAAAGTAGTCTCAGGTTGGGTCTGTCCAGTACAACTTGTTCACTAACAAGTACCCACGTGATAACTTGATATCACAATATCATGACCTGTGAGAACCGGTCATCAGTCAACACACATGCTAGTCTTAATGTATCATCATCACCCTTAGCTTCTACGATGATACCTCGACCAGGGACCTTTTAAGAATGAAGCTTCGAAATCATAGGCTCTCACATTCAAGTCACGTACTTGATGTCCTATGGAAGCGAACATTCTAAGGGTATTTATCACGAATTTTATTCTATCATATAGAAACAGTATATCGTAATAAAAGAACTTGCCATTAATTGTAAAAGGAAATAATTGGTACACAATTCATCATATGAATAATAAACAGCCAACAGAATATATATATTTTACATGCAACCCACAAGACTCCCAGTAGAGATGATCATTCAGGTATTGTATACCCATTGATCTAGTATGACCATCATGCTTTCTCTGCGCGAGAGGCTTTGTCAGTGGATCTGCAATATTCTCCTCAGTCGGCACTCTGCAAATGTTCACATCTCCTCGTTCGACAATCTCACGAATAAGATGGAACCGCCGAAGTATGTGCTTGGAGCGCTGATGGGATCTAGGTTCCTTAGATTGTGCAATTGCACCATTGTTATCACAGTAGAGAACTACGGGACCAACAATGCTAGGAACTACATCTAGCTCGCCGATGAATTTCCTAATCCATACATCCTCCTTCGCTGCGTTTGCCGCAGCGATATACTCGGCCTCAGTTGTAGAATCAGCAACTGTCTCTTGCTTGGAACTCTTCCAGCTCACAGCTCCTCCATTCAGGCAAAACACAAACCCTGACTGAGACTTCAAATCATCCCTATCAGTTTGGAAGCTGGCATCCGTGTAACCACTTACAACGAGCTCTTCCTCTCCACCATATACCAAGAATATATCCTTAGTCCTTCTCAAGTACTTCAGGATATTCTTTACGGCTATCCAGTGACATTCACTAGAATCTGACTGATACCTGCTAGTCATGCTCAAAGCAAAAGAGACATCGGGTCGAGTACATAACATTGCATACATGATTGACCCAATTGCCGAAGCATATGAAATCAACTTCATGCGGTCCTTATCTTCGCAAGATTTTGGACACTGGTCCTTAGAGAGATTTACACCATGAGACATGGGCAAAAATCCTTTCTTGGACTCAAGCATGTTGAACCGCTTCAACACCTTCTCAATGTACGTACTCTGGGTCAAACCCAGCAACTTCTTCGATCTATCTCTATAGATCTTAATACCGAGTATGTAAGTCGCTTCACCCAAGTCCTTCATAGAAAAGCAGTTCCCTAGGTTGTTCTTAACAACTTTCAGGGTAGGTACGTCATTCCCGATCAACAGTATGTCATCTACATACAATATCAGGAAGACAACAATGCTCCCACTGATTCGCTTGTAAACACACGGTTCATCCTCGTTCTTGACAAAACCAAACTCTTTGATCTTCTTATCAAAACGAAGATTCCAACTTCTAGAGGCCTGTTTCAATCCATAGATGGACCTATTCAGCTTGCATATTTTAGTGGCTTCATTTGGGGATACAAAACCCTCGGGTTGTGTCATGTACACTTCCTCAAGGAGGTTTCCATTTAGGAAAGCCATTTTGACATCCATCTGCCAGATCTCGTAGTCATAATACGCAGCAATAGCAAGCAATATCCTAATGGACTTTACCATGGCAACATGGGAAAAGGTCTCATCATAGTCAACACCATGAATTTGCTTGAAACCCTTAGCCACCAGTCGCCCTTTGAATGTCTGTACATTCCCATCCATGTCGGTCTTCTTCTTGAAGACCCACTTGCACCCTATGGGTCGTACCCCTTCAGGTGGTTCCACCAAGTTCCAAACTTGATTTGTATACATGGAGTCCATTTCGGATTTCATAGCCTCAAGCTATTTGTCGGAGTCCGGTCCATTCATAGCCTCTTGGTAGGTCGCTGGTTCATCATCATGATCCATAAGCAACACATTACCTATTTGAGACACGAGAAATCCATATCTCTCAGGCTCAAATCTTGGTCTACCAGATCTACGTAGGACTTGTGTCTCTTGAGCAGGTTCTCCAGCTACAACATCTTGTAGTCCTGGCTTAGAATCCAACTCTGGTTCATTCACTACTTGTGGTTCTTGAACTTCTTCAAGTTCTACCTTTTGCGTCTTTCTTGACAAGAACTCTTTCTCCAAGAAGACACCCGTCCTTGCGACAAACACTTTGCCCTCAGACGGTAGGTAAAAGTAATATCCTTTCATTTCCTTAGGATATCCCACCAGATAACACTTATCTGATTTGGGTTCCAGCTTGTCAGGCATTTGACGTCGTACGTATGCCTCACAGCCCCAAATTTTAATGAATGACATACTAGGACGCTTCCCATTCCATATCTCATATGGTGTCTTTAGAACCGTTTTCGTCGGAGCGCGATTCAGTGTCATTGCAGCAGTCTCTAAAGCAAAACCCCAAAAGGAAACAGGCAAGTCTGCATGACTCATCATCGACCGTACCATGTCTAACAGAGTACGATTTCTCCTCTCAGACACACCATTATGCTGCGGTGTCCTAGGTGGAGTGAGATGTGATACAATACCACACTCTTTCAGATGATCACGGAACTCATGACTCAGGTATTCGCCACCTCGATCAGATCGGAGTGCTTTAACCTTTTTACCCAATTGGTTCTCCACTTCATTTTTAAACTCTTTGAACTTTTCAAAAGTTTTGGATTTGCACTTCATAAGATACACATATCCGTATCTACTGAAATCATCAGTAAATGTAACGAAGTAGAAATACCCACCTCTAGCCATAGAACTCATGGGTCCGCATACATCACTATGTACAACACCCAAAAGATCCTCAGCCCTCTCAGTATAACCAGTGAAAGGGGCTTTAGTCATCTTGCCTAATAAACAAGACTCGCATCGCTCAAATGATTCATAATCAAATGAGTCCAATAGTCCATCTTTATGGAGCTTGGATATGCGCTTCTCGTTTATATGGCCCAAACGACAATGCCAGAGATATGTAGGATTTGAGTCATTTGTTCTTAGTCTTTTATTATTATCTACATTATAGATCGGATGGTCTAGGTTCAAAACATAAAGACCATTAAACAATTGAGCTACAGCATAACAAACATCATTCTTAAATATAGAATAACAATTGTTCTTAATTATAAAAGAAAATCCAATCATGTCTAAGCATGAAATGGATATAATGTTTCTAGTTATAGCCGGAACATAATAACAATTATTAAGTTCTATTACAAGCCCACTGGGCAAAGAAAGACGGTAAACCCCTACGGCTACAGCAGCAACTCTTGCTCCATTGCCGACGCGCAGGTCCACCTCTCCTTTACTCAGCAATCTCCTCCTTCCCAGTTCCTGCATATTTGTACAAATGTGAGAACCACATCCGGTATCCAATACCCAAGATGAAGGAGCAGAAAGGTTTATCTCTATAACGTAAATATTCAAAGCGGAAGTCATACCTCCCTTCATTTTCCGCAGACCGTCAATGTACGAAGGACAATTCCTCCTCCAATGACCAGCCTTGCCACAGTGGTGGCATTTCCCTTCCTTCACGGTGCTCTTCTTTTTCAGCGCAGAAGATTTGGGCTCAAGATGTGACTTAGGTCCCACCTTCGTCTTCTTGAAGCCCTTGGCCTTACCCTTGCCTTTATGTACCATAAATATGGGACTAGCAGGCTTGACCTTCTTCATGTTTATCTCGGCAGTTCGCAACATGCCTAGGAGCTCGGGCAGTGTCTTGTTTATTTCATTCATGTTGTAGTTCAAGACAAACTGCTCATAACTATCCGGCAACGATTGCAGGATAAGATCTGTGGCCAACTCTTGACCCAGAGGAAAACCCAGTCTCTCCAGGTTCTCTATATACCCAATCATCTTGAGTACGTGAGTACCAACTGAGTCTCGAGCTCCCATTTTGCACTGAAATAAGGCCTTCGTGACATCGAACCTCTCTTGACGAGCTTGCCCTTGAAACATTTTCTTTAGGTGCTCGTCAATCTCCTTGCACCCCATGTTCTCGTGTTGCTTCTGAAGCTCAGAGTTCATGGTGGCAAGCATAAGGCACTCGACGTCTAAGGCATCATCGGTATACTTCTTATAAGCATCCTTATCAACACGGGACGAGTTCCCGGTCGGCACCTCGGGGGCTTCTTCTTCCAAGACGTAGAGCTTTCGCTCTTGCCTGAGAACAATTCTCAGGTTCCTATACCAGTCCATATAGTTCGTCCCACTAAGCTTGTCCTTCTCAAGGATAGCTCTCAGGGATAAGGTGGAATGTGAACCACTTGCCATGGAATTCTACAAGAATTGATGCAGAATTTAATAAGTACCTTAATTTCAAAATACAATTTATTTTAATTTGGACTTCAATTAAATACTCCCACTATTTTATTCAAATTGATAGCCCTCACTATCAATTCGGAGAGTCCATGCGAGCTACTCTCTTAGTGGACAAGATCCGTATTTCACCAAAACCACGAGTCCGCTTTGGCGTTCCTCTCATAATGCGGTTATTTAGGTAGGCAACGCTTGCCAATTGCATCCTCATGCAACTCTTGTATGACTGGTGAATAACTCCTTATTCGCATCCATCATATGGTGCATGCCAACCCTATGCCTCTAGGCACTCAACCTTTGAGGTCACCTAGTTAAGTTAGACCCGATGTCGACAGTGGGATATCACACTTATCCGCTCGCACCCTTACCAAGATAGATTAATGCACCTTGCTTTGGCAAGCCCACACTTCATCGATCGAGGCAGGAAGAGTATCATCCATCGGAAGGCATCCGAACACTTAATATTTGATGAAGGGATTTTAATTTTAAATAATAGGTTAACACTTAACTATGATCAACATTTGATCAAGTGCACATCAACAGAAAAATAAGCATTCTAAAATCCACATGCATCCCTTATGTGCACAACATAAGACTATCAACCTTTGATAGACGAATGGGCTAAATCTGGACATTTAGAACTCTTCCAAATCTTCAGATTTACATGCATTGGACAAAGGCAAAGACAACTCGACTTAAAGCAGTAGACAAGCTCGTCTCTCATTGTTGGATTCAAAATCCAAAACAATACAAGGGTTCATTAACCACTTGAGGGACGGTTACTGCTAAGGAGACAACAATTTCTAACAATTAGAAATAACCACGAAATCCCAAACGTTCCTGGCGGGGTTCCAAGGGGCCGCGCCCCTGGCGGGGGTCAAGGGGCAGAGCCCTTGCGGGGTGCGGGGCAGAGCCCCGACCAAATTTTTTGAAATCCCACCACCAGAAACCACACAAAATCACATCAAATGTGATATTCCAAGAAGAAATCTTGACATTTAGAACGCTTCCAAATACCTAGATTTGCACGTACTGGAATAACCTAACTTCTGAAACAACATTCACGACCGCAACCTGGCTCTGATACCACTGTTGGGTTTTTCTAGAACCATACATCAAATGTAGGCGCAGCGGAATAAAAGAGAAACAACCCAAAAGACTTTGATCGGGCCATGAATATTGAATCAAGAAGTTAACAAAATGCTAGGTATGAAATTACCTTTGCGGGATTGGATCAAATCCAACCTAGATGCTCCAAGAAGAAGATTCCTTCAGCGGCTATGCGAGTCCTTACGTAGAATAATGTCTACGTCTCTACAGCAGTCCACACGAGCCGGGAGAACACCAAATCACGTCGCACGCAACTCAGAAGGAAGAACAACTGCACCTTGCACTTCCACGGATTGCTAGATCCGCTTCAGGAAGAACAGCACCCGACGACGATCGCCGGAGAGGAGGTCGGCGGAGGCGATTCAGACGGCGGAACTCTTCCGTCGGCTAGGGCGAGAGGCGGAACTCTTTCCGTCGGCTCAACTTGTCGCAAGTCTCTAGAACCCTAAAAAGAAGTCCTATTTATACCCAAAGGATAAACAGCTTCTAGAAGAATCGCTATCCGCAGACCACACAGCAGAATAGGGGCTTCGGTTACAATTCGTCGGGATTCCACGGAACAGAATTCGTCGAGTTTACACGGGACAATCCGACGAATCCGACGAATCCAATCAGACGGCAACATTTGCCGAGTGAAGGGTATCTGTGATAATTCGTCGAGACTCCACGGAATGATCCGACGAATCCGACGAATCCAATCAGACAGCAACATTTGCCGAGTGAAGGATCTCTGTGACAATTCGTCGAGATTCCACGGGATGATCCGACGAATCCGATGAATCATATCCGACGAATCCGACGAATCATATCCGACGAATTCCGACGAATCCGACAAGTCATATCCGACGAATTCAGACAGCAACAATTGCTGGACTTCCCCATTCTATATGGTGATTGGTAACCTTTACCAACACAGTCAATCTTCCATCTTCTCCACATGGTCTTATGTGCGACCCCGCAGGCTCGTATCGCGTTGGCAGTGACATTACCTGTTTGACCACTTCTAGATCACAATGGTAACTCCAACAGGTTTGAGGTCTTAGCCCAATTGAATTTGGTTTGGGCTTTTAATTTCTCCATTTAAGCCTAAAGTTGACCATGTTTGACCTTGATGTTGACTTGGTCAATTGGGTGGGTTGACTAGTCTAGAATGTTGACCTTGGGTTCCTCAACACCCCCCAATGTTAATTGGGTCATGGAGATGCCCTAGTTGGGCCAATTTAGCCTATATGTGTGATTTTGACCATAATTGGGGAAAAGTTGACTTTGGTCAATTTGGCCAAATTGATGATCTCATGATGTGGCTTTTGGATCAATTGGGTCTCCCATGATGTTCTAAGACTATGGGTGGAGTCAATTTTATGTTTTGGGGGTCAATTGAACGTATTGATGAAGGATTGGCTTATGTTGACCTAAGTTTGACTTGGGTCAAATTGGACCAATTGGTGATCCCGTGATGGGGCTTTTGGGTCCATAGCACTCCTTAAACGGTTTACCATCTCGTGGTAAGGTCAATTTGGTCATATGAGTATGCATTGAACCCTATTGAGTTGAATTGGGCTATATTGACCTAGATTTGACTTTGGTCCACTTGGCTAAATTGGTTGACCAATTGATGAGACTTTAGGTCAATTATGCCTCCTTTAGGGTTAGGGACTTGGTGGTGGGGTTAATTCACAAGTGTAAGTTCAATTTGAGCTAATTTGACCTAAGTTGACCTTCCTCCTATAGTGGATCACATGTGAGTTCACTCAACTCAGTGCATCTCAAGGTCACCACCAAGCTCAAACTCACCTCACTCACCACATGTCCTACCCTAATTGAAGTTAAGGGGTCTAGTAGGAAATGAGATGTTATAGTGGGAAGGCTGGAAGGTGGTTGTTGGAGGAACGGGAAATGTCGGCGGTGGGGGGGGGGGGGGGGGGGGGGGGAATCAAGCAAAGATGATGGCTGTTGGAGGGTTTCAGCGGGCTGGTAGAGGGATTTGGGGTGGGGAAAAGGAGATTAGGGTTAGGTAGTACCTTGGGGAGGAAGATAAGGGCCTAGGAGTCGTCACTTAGGGTTTCACGGAGTTGGCACCGTGGAGTGATCTCCAGATTTCGGGATTTCTATTCTCCAAAATCTGCAATGCCCCAATCAACTGCTTAACATTCTATTTATAATAAAGTGAAGACTAGGGCATCCCACCAACGACGACTATGATTGGTCGGAGGTGTTGTAACCCAAATACATAAATATAAATGCGAAAATAACAAAGTAATATATGAAATCGAATCGGGAAGGCTGGAAGGTGGTTGTTGGAGGAACGGGAAAGGTCGGCGGCTGTGGGGGGGGGGGGGGGGAATCAAGCAAAGATGATGGCTGTTGGAGGGTTTCAGCGGGGTGGTAGAGGGATTAGGGGTGGGGAAAAGGAGATTAGGGTTAGGTAGTACCTTGGGGAGGAAGATAAGGGCCTAGGAGTCGTCACTTAGGGTTCCACGGAGTTGGCACCGTGGAGTGATCTCCGGATTTCGGGATTTCTATTCTCCAAAATCTGCAATGCCCCAATCAACTGCTTAACATTCTATTTATAATAAAGTGAAGACTAGGGCATCCCACCAACGACGACTATGATTGGTCGGAGGTGTTGTAACCCGAATACATAAAAATAAATGCGAAAATAACAAAGTAATATATGAAATCAAATCGGAGCGTGGATCCGGACGCATCCGCGGAGTCGGATCTGTGATCTGATCAAGTCCTCCTGTGTGAGTACACGATTGTGGGTCCCGCCTTGCGGCGAACCACTCCAGGTGCATGCTCTGATGGATCCCCATCACTTTGCCTCAAGTTACTTTGAGTTGCTTTGAGTTGCAAGACAAAACTATTCTACACAATCAAGATGTACTCGGGAAGGATTAATACGATTGATGTACCTGAACATTCAGTACTTGCATTGAATTACTATTTTGAAGAGGCTAAATATACCAACCCATAACCTGCTAGTAATTAAAAATATCAAATTAAATTTTTGCAAGGTAAACATAAAAGATCGATAACTTATGAACCAAAGGTGAAAAAGATAACTTGTTTGGATATATTTCAATGCACGCAGGAGCTAACAAAGAGAAAACTACTAATGGTCTTTTTATGCTAAGTCATTGTTAGCCTAGATAATTAAAATCACCCTCCATGAGCTAAAAAACAACATAAATATCTCTTAGTCCTTTCTTGATCTTGTGGAGAATTCGGGTAACTTCGGAGATATGCTCAAAAATATCATAATCTTCTTGATTGTTTCTTCTTGTATGGGTTGTGACTGAGCAGACAATGGAATAAATTTTTTACCCGACAATCTCATAAATTTTGTATCTCTGGACATCCTCACACAAATATGAGCTGTACATTTAAATATTCATTAAGAGAAAACTTAATTGAATCCTTAAGCACATATCTAGGAAGAAAATAATAATAATAATAGATGAAATCCAACAGAGCTAGAGATGAAAGCAAAAGTGTTAAAGAAAACCATCTTAATATGATTCCTTTTTTAAAGCAAAAGGTCTAATAACTAAGAATATATCATTGTTGTTATTATGATTTACTTATAAATTGAGAATATGTTATCAACCCTTATTAATTTCACAATATGTATGTTGTCTCCAAACCATGATATATGTATGAACTACCAAATACAGTATGGCTCTGTTTGGCGTGGCATTTTTGCACCGGTGATTTTTGACAAGAATGCCGCCATTATAGATTGTATGTTTGACAAGACAATGGTGATGAGCGCCACCAAGAAAAAAGCTTGTTCTGAACATAAAAGTGGATGAAGTTCCTAGGGTGATGAGGTCGGGCAGTCACGAACGATGGTTCATAATCACAGTGTTCGCGACCGCCACCACTGCGTCAAACGAAGCCTAAATGTGGTTTGGATTTCTAAGTTTATAAATCTATGTATTTGGCTCAACCCAATACATCAATTTATTAACTCGATTTGTAAAGGTAGGGGATCGGATATTCTGAATTCATATAAACTAAGAATGCAATATAGGCTAATGTACATACATATTTGAAAGTGATTTGGATTTGATGGTGTGTTCAAGCAATGCGATAAATTAAAGATTTCCCACAGTTAAAGCTTGGATTTATAGGAAATAAAATGCTCCTAAAACACTATTGAACAGAACTCCAATAGAATTCATATTCCAAGGAGAATGCCACTGAAACTATGCGACGGAGGGAGGAGGAAATGGAGCAAGATGAATCGATAATACATGCCAAAAACTGCGAGAAAGATGTGGCGTTGTTCGCTAGAAGTATGATGGAGGAGGCTTTTTAAGATGAGCTTCTAACGTGCCCTAGGTTCGGGTGAGGGAGACGACCTCATGCGCTAAAGATGACTTCGGGCGAAAACCACAATGACAGAAAGAGAATCGGGCGAGGGATTTGTCGAAGCTTCAGTTTAGGAGGAGGGCGATGCCGAGGGGTTTGGTCGAGGCTTCAGGTGCGGGGGGAAGCGAGGGCTTCAAGAGGGATTTGGAAGCACGGGGGAGGAATTCACAAAGCGAGGAGACTTGGCAGCACGAGGAGGGATTTTGAAAGCACAAGTTTGGGTTTTAGATGTTTTCTGATCGATGTTAGCACTGAATGGTGACATTTGAGAGTAGAGGAGATCTAATTGTTGATTTTGTAAAACTACGACTTTAGTGTAAAATAGGTATATTGTCTTATAATATAGTATATATATGTAAAACAATTTTTCAAATATTTTTTTTTATAAATTTTATTTTACCAGTGCTCTGATTAATACTATTAAATTTTTATGCAGTCATAAATATTTCTTATATTTATTATCTCATCAACTTTTAACCTCAATTCCAATGTTTGGCCTTAAGAAGATCCTAAAAAGCTCGCATCTTATTCAAGTACAATATGAATCATCATACATCCATCATAAAGTGGATGTTTGTGTACTTCAATTATTATAATAATCCCACGCTTGTGCCTTGTCTGTAAAATAAAAGCAAAAAATTAAGCCTATCCAACCCTAAACATAATAAACTCCATTAGTGGTTACCAATCATGCTAAATAAGAAATTATTAGATCTAAAACTCAGATGGTTATCCAGTCATTTCATTGGGCGTCATGTGGGGCCGGCTGCCATTTGCAAAATTGCATGGTAGGGGGATCGTTCTAGTGCCGGACCAAATAATTCTTCCGACTGAACAGATGAGCACATAAATTTTGGGGGGGGGGGGGGGGGGGGGGGGGCACATTCATGGGAAAACGGAATGCCTTCAGAACACTAATACGTCACGGAGCCCATTGAGGGCAAGCACTTTGGGCGTGTGACAGCTGTTTTCGTGCAGTACATGATTGCGCACGCACTTAGGCTCCGTTTGGCACAACATTTTTGCTTCGATGAGTTTGACAAAAATGTTACTGTCATAGAATGTATGTTTGGGATGACAACGATTATAATAGCCACCAAGAATAAGTAATCTAGTTTTGAATATAAACGTGGTTGAAGTTCTTTTGGTGAGGTCGGGAGTCCATGAACGACGGTTCATAGCCACTATATTCAATACCGCGTCATAGTGCTAAACTAAGCCTTAGCAAGTACCATAATAACTTTTGAAATTTGACCGTTTGAATTCACATTACATCACTCATACCGTGACAATAAGTCAGCACTTCTTCTCACTCAGGATTCGGTGCTTCATGAGCGCACCAAGCACATCGAGATGGATGTTCACTTCCTACGTGATCACGTTCGTACTGGGACCGTCCTTCCTACTTATGTTCCTTCGGCCGACCAACTTGCTGATGCCTTCACTAAGGCCCTTGGTCCTACTCGTTCAGGTTTGCTCTCTTCCAAGCTGGGCATGATTGACATCTTTGCTCCACCTTGAGGGGGAGTATTGGAGTTATTGTTGTATATTTGTATTTGTACTTATTGGTCTGGTCTGCCTTTAGCATGTAATATTCTTTTGTATATTTAATTGATTTGTCTCCTCATTTGGATATATGGGCTTTCATTATTTTCTCCTACAAGTTCTACGGGGCTTGAGGCAAATTCAGGGGTGGATTTGTTAATGCCAGCTGGATCGAGGTGTGAGTCGGTATATAAAACCTCAAGTTTTTATTATTCATCATCTTAGATCTTTGCGTAAAAAGATCTAATCTCGTATCACCTTGGTTATGAATAAAATATTTTCATTTTTTCAATCAAATCATCTCTGAGTTTTAATATTTTCGCTGCATGTTTAACTGATTTGAGAAAAAAAATTTAATTTGTCATAAACTTTATTCATCCCCTCTAAAGTTTTCTTGCGATCCAACACAAATGTGATTAATTGTGCGGTCTGTGAATTCATGTTATTTAATAATTTGCGTCAGAATTTTTGGCTTGGTTGAATCATTTAAATTTGCATGGGGGTTAGGGTTACGTAGCAAGCATCCTTTTTATCAGATTGCGTGTATACATTCATTGACACAATTCATTTTAGTAAGTTTGCAGCTCCATTTGCATTTATCGCATGCTTGCTTGCATTAATATAGAGTTAAGGCTTCGCGTCTGTCTCCTATAAATTTGCTTGGCGTGGTCTTAAACCCTTACAATCAGGAGTCAATATAGTGCATAGTCTTAGCCTGAGACCAAATTATTCACAGATGCGAATAAGACACCTGAAAAATAAAATAAGTAAATAACTAAAAGAATGCTTCATCCTAGGAAAGGCCCAAACATGTGAGGGTTACTAAAGAGATTAATTCATCAAAAAGCTAAGGTAACTTCAAACTTATATCACAGTTTCATCAATCAAAAGCCCATATCTGGAACAAGGAAGGGATGATTAAATCTAATTTATTATAGTGCATTTTCTGGCAGCAGACCAAGAGATCCTAAGATGACCATTATGAACGAATTATACTAGAATCTATGGTAACTAGATCATGTACCCAACATTGTTCACCCATCAGAAGCCCATACGCCAAAGTAGTGGGTATATTGATTTACAAGAGCATATCATGGTAGAATAAAAAAAAGAGCACCTCAGCATCAAGGCAGAATCAAATCATCTTCACAAGATTACTAATCATGCATCATTTTTCTGCCAATTGTGCGCCAAGGCCAACTATAACTGAAGCATGTCTCATCGACATTACTCTTAAGACTCTGCTTGGGAGAGCTGCAGGGGGGGGCGGTGAAATACATTGTTGGGAAGTATTTGGAAAACCACTATCGCAAATGATGCTTAGGCCAAAACATGGTCAGGGGTAGCCTAGTGTGTTCAGGCGTTAGCGCATGCATATGCCCCTGCCCCCAAAACATATTTCATGGACGAAAAAGCTTACCCTGAAAGAGCCAAATGATGGTGCATTCCCACCTCTCCAATTCCTACCATAATTTGAAACTGCCACTCTTCAAACACCACTCTTCCAAACAAAATTTAATCATGCTTCACGATTATTGCTTTCATTTCAATCCCAGTCCTTATTCCTTAACCATTTTATAGCAGTAAATAGGAAGGAAAACATGTTTATAATAGAAAATTAATGGAAAAAATTGGAATCCATATGCCCTTAATCTAATTAGCCAATCAACTTATGCAATTTAGAAAATGGAGGCACCTTCAATTAAAGTGGTAAACTAAGTGTAACAGGATTAGAGGAACTGTCATGTACCTGTATAGCAAAGCTATTGGCAAATTTCCCAATCAGAAGAGGAGCTGCAAATGGTAATACCCATGTAGCTAGAAAGAAAAACCTGAACAACCACCCAGACAAAGCAAACCAGAGGAGGAAGATCATCTGAAATTTACAAAGACACAGAAACCAAACAAAAGAAAAATGAATACAAGCATAAAATAAAATAATGAAATACAGCCAAAAAATTTTTGAATCTCTTTTTTTTTGAAAGATTATTTGAACATTCATAAAAATCAGATAATTTCAAATTGTAATTACACAAGTTTGTAAAACTGAAAACAAATAAAAATAATAATAATAAGGTTGTAGAGAATATTTTAGTTCATATTTAGTTTTTCCATGAGAACATAACACCATTCATACTAGATAGGATTTTGAGTTGATTTTTGAGTTACCAGATAACTACCATTAATGAATTAGAATCTTTTCCCTAATACTTGTGCCTCGCTGGAGCTCCTCATCCCCACTGCTTATTATCTTTCTGATGGGGGACCATCGAGCGCAACTCGGCGCAAGGAGGGCCCCACCTTCGTATATTCGCGCTGACGGACTTGATCGAACCGGCGATCTGTTACCACGGATGCGTCCGGCTCGTCGTTTAGAGTCATTTTCATATATAGCTTTATGTATTTCGGATATTATTTTATATAGTTTTGGGAACGGAACCGCCGACCAATCATAGCCGTCGATTCCGGGTGCCCTAGTATTGCTTTCTTATAAATAAGAGTCTTAGGGTGGCTGAAATTCTCATTGCTGAAGTTTGGAGAGATCATCTTCCTCGCTTCCGGTGATCCTTCCGCGGTGCCGACGCCGTGGAGCCCGTGGTGCCGACTCCATTGGGTAAGTTCTTCCTTTTCTCCTCAACCCTTCTCCGCTGTCATCCGCCGCCCCCCCTTCGCTCCCTTTTGCCGTCAGCCCCTCCTACAGAGCCACCGCCAACCTCCATAAACAGCGACCTGCTGTCCGTCCCCTCCAGCCAGCGCTACAGCCGCCTCCCTCCTAGCCCGCAACCATCCCTCCGCCTCCCTTCCTAGCCCGCAACCACCCCGCCGCCGCCCCTCCCTGCTCGCAGCCACCTCACGCCACCACCCCTCCTTGCTAACCGCAACCCGATTCCACGCCCCCTCCACGCCCCCACACCGACCGGATCTGTCCATTCCAGGACAGATCTGTCCAGCCCAAAGTTTCCACCCCTGATCCAGCCCCAACTCACCCGTACCCGCAGCCCTACCTTCCCTATTCGTGGATCCACTATCCCCCGTACCCGATCTAGTCGTTTCACCACCCGGAAGTCCCATACCATCTCCATAGTTTCAGATCCGTGTTGGATCGCAGCTGCCCTTAGACTTATTTCAGATTTTGTATGTGTTATTTGTGACAATCTATTTTGTTGGGCATAATATATTGTGCACGCTGTGGTACTTTTGTTTCAAGGAATTTTAGCACGTTGTATTTGCCTGTGAATCTCTTGCTTTGTAGGTTGCCTAATTCGCCGCGCGCTTATTCTATCCCTTCGTGCGAAGGAAAGCTATTGCCTAATTGTCGAAAGAAAATTGTTTATCTTGCTTGGATTAAATGCAATGCTTTGTTGTAATTGTTTTGTTGCTTACGTTGATTAACTAGCCTGTACGTTGGTGTCTCGCATGTAGTCATCGGTTAGGTTGAGTCGATCCCCTCACATCACTAGTTTGCATTCTAAGCGGCCACTACACAGCCTACCCTACATCAGTTGGTATCAGAGCCCAGGTCGGGCTGTTTTGCATGCTCCGTAGTGGTAGGTCATTTAGAAGCATGGTAGATCCACAGGTCACCAACGAACGAGCGGCAGGCTCGAATTCGAGCGCTGCCACCACGAATTTTGAGCGTCTGATGTTAAACCGTTTCGATGCTCTAGGCGCCCAGTTTGAGACCGTACAACATGATATTGCTGCGGTGAACCGTCGCCTAGATAGGATAGAGAATGCGAGGGATACCCCTTCCCTACATGACGATGAGGTAGCGGATGACCCAGCCTACTCTCCCCGCCGCGGTCAGCAGGGCAGAGGTGATCCACCGTCGGCTGACCGCTACCGTCGTGAGATTCCTATGAGAGCCCCCACTCCGCCAGCAAGGCGGAATCCTGAGCCAGCACGTGGCCGAACCACGCCCCCGCGGGAAGATTACCGCCGGCCATGTCAGCCTGGCCCCAGGGACCGTGTCCCTCCACACGGTCGTCATGACCAGCGTCGAGACGAGTATTACCCACCGGGACGACGTGAGCGCGGACCCCCACCCGCTCGGTACGATTATGACCGTGACGACGATCCTGATGATTACCCTGACCCACGGAGAGGTGATCGCGCCTTCGACATCACCCGAAGGATTCGACTCGATGCCCCGACATTCGATGGTCACTTGGATCCGAAGGCCTTTAGTGACTGGCTCCTGGACATGGATCACTATTTTGACTGGTACGACATGAGTGATGATCGTTGTGTCCTGTTTGCCAAGATGAAGTTAGTCGGGCAGGCTAAGGTGTATTGGATTAGTGTTGAGCGAGCCTTAGATCGTGACGGTTACTACCCCATCACCCGATGGGATGACATGAAGGAGAGGCTTAAGGATAAATACCTCCCTGCTTCCTACCGTGACCAGCTACTTGATCAGCTGTAGAGCTTACGTCAGGGGACGCTTTCCGTAGCTGAGTATATGGCTCAATTCGACGAGCTAGTTGTTAGGAGCGATATTTCAGAGGAGCCTATTGCCACTGCCTCTCGATTCAAGGCTGGCCTCTGTGCGGATCTCCGGAGAGAGCTGATTCCCCACCGCTTGGAGACCGTAGACCAGATATTCCAGCTCGCTCTTGAGTATGAGCAGTACCTTCGTGCCCCTAGCATGAAGCAGTTTCCTTCCCGGACGAATTCGTCGACGTTTAGGAAGCCCGCTCCAGCCCAGACTGCTGCAACCACTCCACCCCCCCCCCCCCCCCCCCCCCCCCCCCCGAGTCACTCCTGATTTGAGGGGGAAGGCTGTCGCTACCGAGGGCCAGAGGCCTGGGGGTATTCAGTGTTTTAGGTGCGGGGGTAGAGGACACGTTGCGTCCCACTGCCCCACACGTAGTCTGTTGATTGATGAGGAGGAGACCGCTTTAGAGGGAGATGTGGAGACTACTGAGGAGGTCACTGCCACCGTTGAGGAGGGCTGGGAGAGCGACGTTGAGCGTTCGTTAGAGGTAGGCGTAGTCAGGCGCTTCCTGCATACCCCACGTGCCGATGAGGATTGGCGCCGCACTACCATTTTCTACACATATTTCCCGAGTGCAGGCAGACCCTGCAAATTAGCTATCGATAGTGGGAGCTGCGTGAATATCGTGGCCCAGAAGGGTTTAGATCGCATGCAGGTGAAGGCGGAGCCTCACCCCCACCCTTATCGTGTCATCTGGGTCGACAAGACAGCTATCCAGGTTACCCAGCGCTGTCTTGTTCCGATCACCATCGCATCCTTTGAGGACCGAGTTTGGTGCGACGTCATCCCTATGGATGTCGCCCACGTCTAACTGGGCCGCCCTTGGCTATTTGATCGCGATGTCACGTGTTTCGGTCGGTCAAACACGTGTGTCTTCTATGATAAGGGGCGGAAGATCACTTTATCTCCCACCCAGCCCAGAGAGAGGTCCAAGGGCCGGGTCGAGCCGTCCACTAGCACGATTGCTTCGAGACCCGTGCACATTCTGAGGCATAGTGAGTTTCTGAGAGATAGTACCGATGCTGGAATTATGTATGTAGTGGCAGCCACTATGGTATCTGATTGCCCTACGACCGAGGTTCATACCGCCGTGCGACCCTTACTAGGTGAGTTTGCGGACATTATGCCAGAGGAACTTCCTGATGAGTTACCCCCTCTGCGGGACATTCAGCACGCCATCGATTTAGTCCCGGGGGCCTCGCTCCCCAACCTGCCACACTATCGCATGAATCCTGTTGAGCACACTGAGCTCAAGAGGCAGGTTGATGAGCTTCTTCGGAAGCAGTTTATCCGTGAGAGCTTGAGTCCGTGCGCCGTCCCCGCCCTTCTTACCCCTAAGAAGGACGACAGTTGGCGTATGTGTATTGATAGTCGAGCTATCAATAAAATTACGGTGAAGTATCGTTTCCCGATCCCTCGCCTGGACGACCTACTAGACACGATGTCCGGGGCTCAGGTCTTCTCGAAGATCGATCTCCGAAGCGGGTATCACCAGATTAGAGTGCGAGAAGGCGACGAGTGGAATATGACATTTAAGACGAAAGACGGTATGTATGAGTGGCTGGTCATGCCATTTGGGCTCTCGAACGCCCCGAGCACGTTTATGCGAGTCATGACCCAGGTCCTATGGCCCTATATGGGCAAATTCCTCGTCGTCTACTTTGACGACATTCTGATCTACAGCCACACTGAGCCAGATCACCTCGAGCACTTGAGACTCTTATTCGACATTCTCCGAAAGGAGAAACTGTTTATCAACCTAAAGAAGTGCTCCTTCCTATCTGAGTCCGTCCACTTTCTGGGATTTATTATCTCCTCCTCAGGCGTGTCAGTTGACCCTGAGAAGGTCCAGTCCATCCGTGAGTGGCCCACACCCTCGACCATTCATGAGGCCCGTAGCTTCCATGGACTTGCGACCTTTTATAGGAGATTCGTTAGAGATTTTAGCTCGATTATGGCCCCATTCACTAGTTGCCTGCGTAAGGGGGAGAAAGATGGAGAACGCTGCAATATAATTAGTAATATACAATATTGCAAGTGGCAAGGACATAATAATCACATCAGAGAGTCAAGAGTACAAGAGTACATCTACTCTAGCAGTATAGTAAGCAACCAAGTATAATAGAGCAAAGTATATAAAGAACTGAATTGAACTTAACTTATAAGGAAGCCCATACAAGCTTATAAGTTAAGGGTCTTCTGCAATAACAAGTAACTCATCATATAAAGGTGCCCATACAAGTTTATATGATGAGGATCTTTATGCGGTGCAATGCAATGAATGCATGTATGATGACTCACCCATGATTTACGCACACACTCTGATTTGCTATGTCGACATAGACTTTTACTTGCCACTTTTTGAGGGTAGCTAACCTCGCAGGCATCACCCGTCGTGGCCAAACAGTGACAGTTGATTGGGCTCTCCACTACTAGGTGGGTATGCACACTACCAAACCTAGGCCTTATGTACGCCTCGATGCTAAGAGCACAACAGCCGAGAACCTGTGTACTAGACATGGAAGGGGTCTTGGGAAGTAAGCACCAAGATCCCAGCCCAACTGGTCAATGGCACGGAAGGGGTCTTTAGGAAGTAAACACCAAAGAGCCCAGCCCAACCGGCCAAGATCTATCTGTCAACTCCCGTATGTGTGATGACGGGCGAGTTTGTAGATCTGTCACATGCAATCCTCAACACATAATCATAACCATCGAGTGCCAACACCCTCACATGTCGTATAACCCAAGTACCCAAGGGCTCCAACGGAGCCCCTTTCATTTTCCAACATACCCGTGCTTATAAGCATGCAAGGGCTTCCACCGAGTCCCTTTCTTCAATACCTTAGGATGTCATCACATCATAACTATTAGGCTGAGGCCTTACTACTATCTGAAAGGGGTTATCATAACACTAAGCAGTGGTTATACGTATCAAGGGTTTTTCACCCATACGATCCTATGGACTACTTGTGTATCCAATTATCACGATGAGAGCGTCAACATCATACGATTATTCAAGTATATTCCTTGGACTATCCAATAAATTGTTGGGAGAGTTCCCACATAGTATAGAAAAGCACGAGATGAAAAATAATATTAATTTAAAAACCAAATACTCAAGAGATTTTTAATAATATACAAGCATAAAATCGATCTTTCTCAAAATTAATCGGACCAGTACCTTACATGCCCTAGAGCTAGATCTTTAAGGTGGACAAGTGTTAATTTTTGTAAAAATAGATGTACAAATCTTCTATAAAAGTATCTGAGTTGCACAATGTTTTCTACGTTAACGATTTTGGGAGTAAAACAAATATTATGCTCATTATTTCTAATATATATAGATGAATATGAAATCTCCAACTAAGTTGAGCAGGACTACCATGAAGCAGATAGGGGAACTCTCCATCTACCAGTACTTTGTTACTCATAAAAACAACTTGGAGTCTACTCATATATTCTTTTTTATTACTCATTTTTAGCAAGCCAAGAAGGCAGCAGGTACTGAGAGGGTTTAGCCTATGTTGCAAACTTCCTCTTTGTTCAATTTGTAAATTCCAATTCTGATATATATCAATAAATAAGCTTATATAGTCAGCGTTTTGCATGTGCATCTTTTCTATGACTTCATGATCGTATGTGCACTAAGTTATAGAGTGTTTGTTGTTTATTTATGAGACTATGATGACTTTATCTCATTCAAAACATTAATTTGTAAGAATTATATTAACCAACCAAAGAAAAAATATATTGGTTTACGGAAAATCGAAGTGACCCTGACGTGACTATCACTAAATGGTACAAACCAACGAGCTCCACTTACATTTGAGTATTAAATGACCCTCAAATGTCACTGAATTAAACGTAAAGGGGTAAATCAATGGAAAATGTGATATGTTTACGCTTAGCATGCTCACACACAACAACGACACTCAAGCCTTTACCCCACTACAGTGGGGTTTGCTACATGGATCCTTTGCCGCCATTGTGCCCTACCTTTAGTCATAACCTCACTAATGCTTAAGTGCGTCGTGTCTTGCCGTGTAGTTTCATTCCAAGTCTTTATTGGTCTACCCCTCCCTCGGGTGTCGGCGCACGACCCTGGTCGTCACCTGGTTCCTCTTTTCTAGCCACGACGTTCGCTCGAGTTTTTCTGTGTTGGCCACTCTCCACGCTCACCGCACCATGTGTTGAAACCGAAATCTCGCGAACAAGAATTGGTCTCTGTGGAGTTCGGGGTCCCAAAAGAGGGGTGGCCTCACACCTACTTCACTCAAGCTAACAATCTAGGCACAAAACTAGGAACTCAAAGGACGAACCCAAGGCCTCAGCGTGGAGGTCCCACCACACACCCGGAAGACTAACAAGCACTTCCCCTCCGAAGCCAAAGACTGAGACAAAGCACCATTGGGGGACTCTCTTGGCCAACCAAAACATCTAAGGGGAAATCCCCAACCGGATCCCCCTCCTAAAGGTGCTCTCTTGGGTCTATTGATAGCGTTCCTCGTCCGGGCCGCCAATAACGTAATCCCGACAAACAGTCTGTCTATACGCAGCCCAAATGGGACTGCCGACAGCGTAACCCCGCCGTTCTAAGAGTTAATTAACTGACCCTTAAGGTCTTCCCGGTAATTTCACCTCGGGGCTCCCACGGGGCGAGTGGTTCGTGAAAACACCACTCGCCTACGATAAAAATATAAGCTACAAGAAAAGGGCATCACAGGCAATTTGATTTACAAGAGCATAAGCTCCATACTTCGGCACGCAGGCCGGCAAATATAAATAAATAAGACCTCCTCGGGGCGGCACAACTTTGGGCTTGAGCCCGCAACCCCCTGCTTGGTACTGCGACACCTGTACGCCAACGTCTCGCCATGCGGTAGCAAACTGAGCCTCGGCCAATTGAAGCAAACCGAGCTACATTACCCACACCCCTTTCTCGAGGCGGCGGCATTTTATAAATACGGGCAAATAATAACTATCTTCCTGTTGAGTCTTCTCCGGGGTCCCCAGAACATCACCAATCCGGCCCCCACGTCCGGACGGGCTTCACACAGAAACATCACCAATCCGGTCTACACACCCGGATGGGCTTCACACAGAAACATCACCAATCCGGTATACACACCCGGATGGGCTTCACACAGAATGTCCTAACCCGTACTCACACTTCCGGGCGCTAGTGCAATCAATAGCGGGGACGCACGCGTCAACCCGTCGGAGAGCTCCCTTCCCCCACCCGTTGGTGGGGAGGGGCTTTCATGCAAATATGAGAATTGAGGGCTTCACCTGCCCGAGTAGAAACATCGTTACCCTTGTAGAGTGTATTTTGCCAGAGGCTCCTCGTCTTGGAGCCGTAGCGGCTTTCCGTGCATAGATCCGGCCTCTACATGCCGATTCTAGCCCCAAGTCGGCCACGGGAGAGGAGCTCCCGGCCGATCGTGCTCCAAGAGGCCGCGGGAGAGAAGCTCCCGGCCGGATCTCGCCTCGGACGGCCTCGGGAGAGGAGCTCCCGGCCGGATCTCGCCTCGGACGGCCTCGGGAGAGGAGCTCCCGACCGGATCCCACCTCGGACGGCCACGGGAGAGGAGCTCCTGACCGGAGCGAGCGGCCTCCTGCTGTTGCTGGCGGCGAGACAGGGAGGTGAAGGAGAAGGGGTCGGGCCTCCTCCTTCCTGGCGCGAGACGGAGAGAGGAAGGGGGAGGGGGTCAGGCCTCCTCCTTCCTGGCGCGAGACGGAGAGAGGAAGGGGGAGGGGGTCGGGCCTCCTCCTTCCTAGCGCGAGACGGAGAGAGGAAGGGGGAGGGGCTCGGGGGTCCTCCTTCCTGGCGCGAGACGGAGAGAGGAAGGGGGAGGGGGTCGGGCCTCCTCCTTCCTGGCGCGAGACGGAGAGAGGAAGGGGGAGGGGGTCGGGCCTCCTCCTTCCTGGCGCGAGACGGAGAGAGGAAGGGGGAGGGGCTCGGGGGTCCTCCTTCCTGGCGCGAGACGGGGAGACGAAGGGGGAGGGGCTCGGGGGTCGCGGCTGCTCCCCAGAACCGAGAGGGAGAGAGCTTGCGGCTAATCTGCGCCAACAGGGGAGAGCTCGGGAAATTGGAGTGGGCCTCCTTTAGGGTTAGGGCATAGGGTTTTTATTAAAACCCTAAACTGAAAATGCTATCCGCACCCCACTCAGCTACTCACACACCAAGCTCTCTGTTTGCACCCCAAAACTCTTCATCGCAGACCACACTCCAAATTTGTTAAATACCAAAATATTGGGGGGGCGTTACACTCGGGTCCTGGCCATCTGGGGAGGGTCCCACCCGACGGGTACGGGGTTGTACACCTACATACAATGGAGAACTGAGTTTATCCATTCGAGTTTGTTTAGTGGTCGATGAATAGCAGGTCGCAGTGAAAATGTTCTTTTTAGCTCCAAATGACACACAAACTTCAAACAGCCATAACTTTTGATTCGGCTGCCCAATTTTTGCCCACAAGACCTTTATGGAATGAGCACTGATCCCTACATCCAATGAAGAACTGTGTTAACCTGTTCAAGTTTGTTTAGTGGTCGATGAATAGTGGGTCGCAGTGGAAATGTGGGATTTAGCTCCAAATGACACACAAACTTCAAACAGACATAACTTTTGATCCGTTTGTCTGATTTTTTCCCACAACACCTCTTCAGAACAAGCTCGGAGCCCTCCATCCAATGGTGGATAACATTTCCCGTTCAATTTTGTTTAGTAGTCGATGAACAGTGGGTCGTTGTGGAAAGGCGAGATTTAGCTTCAATTGACACTCAAACATCAAACAGCCATAACTTTTAATCTGATTGTCCGATTTTTTCCCACAACACCTTTTTAAAATAAGCTAGAAGCCCTACATCAAATTGTGAATTGGGTTTACCCATTTGAGTTTGTTTAGTGGTTGATGGACAGAGAGGCACAGTGGAAATGGGGGATTTAGCTTCAAATGATACCCAAACTTCAAACATCCATAACCTTTGATATGGTCGTCTAATTTTTGCCCACAATAACTCTTCTGAACATGCTCAGAGCACTACATCTAATGGCAATCAGGGTTTACTCGTTCGAGTTCATTTAGTGGTCAATGAACAGCAGGTTGTAGTATAAATGCGAGATTCCAGTTCTCCGATGTTTGCCCACAACACCTTTTCAGAACAAGCTCGGAGCCCTCCATCCAATGGCCAATCGGTACCCGTTCAAGTTCTTTTAGTGGTCGATGAACAACTGGATGCAGTATAAATTCTAGATTTAACACCAAATGACACCCACACTTCAAACAACCATAACTTTTGATCTGAATGTCTGATTTTTTCCCATAACACCTTTTCGAAATGAGCTCGGAGCCCTACATCCAATGGAAAATGATGGCGCGTCCCCTCCGACACTCCTTGATGATGATGACCCGGCTGCCGAGGCGCTGCGCCATAAAGATCTGAGGTGCCGTGATGATGCTGATGGACGACCGCGTTATAATCTCCGCCCGCGGCGTGCCAAAACCGCCATGAAGAATTAGACTTTTATTTCATGCACTTTTATTTTATAATAATAAATATAAAATTAATTCATAATAGATGATAATTTTATATTTATTAAAGTGATTGTAATTTTAATTTTGAACTCTTATTTTCATTTTGGTGTGTATTTAACCATTCGGGTGGATGAGATTTCATCTCCATCATGGATGGTTAAGATGTTTTGTAAACTCCTATTTAAAGGGGTCTTATGTTGGAATGAGGATTATTGAAGATTGAAAACCCTAACCCTCCTTGTGAGATTTCGGCCATGCTTGGAGTTCCCTCCTAGCCGCCGCCCCCCCTCCTCTTGGTGTGACTCCAAGGCCGCCTCCCTCCATCCTCTTCGGTGCGATTCCGGCGAGACTTCCGCGGTGCGACTCCAAGGAAGAAAGGGTGCTTCTCCATTCGGTGCGACGCCGGTGGGATCGTGGAGAGAGAGATTCTCCCACATCTATCTTGTGTGTTCTTCTTCTTGGTTGGGTAACCTCTCTCCTTGATAGTGATTCATTCTACGCTTAGTTTGTGGAGGTTTTGTCGAATCGTTTTATCCGCGATCTTAAATCTTTTCGCTTGCAAGATCTGAAATAATAGTGTTGTTATTGAATCTCTTGTTGTTCGGATCGGGTAGATCCGGTGCGGGAGCGAAACTCGGCCTAGCCTTGGTTTGCTCTCCAAGATTGGCGCACTTAGCGTTAACAAGGGAGTTAATCTCAACTAGGGCTTAATCGCCGCTTGAATGTTCACCGCCGCTCCAAAATATTGCCGCTGCGTTTTGTAAAGAAATCGATTGATGGAATAGATGCTTGTGTAGGTGCGGTGAGTTGTGTGCTTGTTGGAGAGGTAGGTCTTAAGGACGTTGTATCGAGTCCCGCATATTAATTTTTCTATCGGATTTGGGAGCCAACCGACCCCTTTTCGTTCGCTCTTGGTCGGAGCCCTCCTATGTTGTTTACTTTTTTTGGTGATGAATATGTTTCCGTTAGCGTAACGTCCTCGTCGTCACGATACCTCTACATCAATTTGGTATCAAAGCGAGGTTGTTTCAACTCCCACGTTGCAAACATCCTCGCTGCGATCCTTGTTGGTCGTTCTATTGAATAGGAAAATCTGAAAATTTTCAGATTGGTCTGCGTTTAGCAAAATCTCAAAAAAAAAATTTTTTTTAAACTTGTCAGAAAAATCTGAAATTTTTTCTGTAGCTTCCTGAAAGTATTTCCAGCAACATTAAAACTGAAACTTTTTCGAGTCGTCCTCGTTAGGTCGGCCTAAAAATTGGAAGCGTCGTAATTCTGTCCAGGTGGTGTGCGAATAACGGTCTGAAATCTGAAATTTTTGTCAAAATTCAAAAAAATAAAATTTTTTTAACGAGCTACGTGTTACGCACATCAGGAATCTATAAAAATTTCTTATGTCAATCTATCAACGGCCCTAGAAAAAAATCACCTTCCTGATTGTCCTGACCCTGAATGCCCACTAGGCTAGGAACGGAGTACACGTTACCGTCTACGTCTAGGATGGCTGCGAATCAGCCCAATGATCCCAACACCGAGGCCATAGCAGGACTACGCACCGAGCTGACTGACCTTAGGACGATGTTAGAACAAATCTTACGGAATCAAGGAGGACCACCACCACCACCCGGTGATGTTGAAGAGCCCAACCGACACCAACCGCTCACTGATTCGGATTCTGATGGGGGCTATCCCCGAGCGCCTCCTCGAGAGCGCCGCCCTGAGCGTGGTTTCGATATCACTAAAGCCATCAAGATTGATGCCCCCACCTACGATGGCATGGGAGACCCCCAGGTCTTCCTTAGCTGGGTAGTTGACATGGAATGTTACTATCAATGGCACAATCTCACGGATCTCCAAAAGGTCCAAGTCGCCCGCATGAAGTTGACAGATCGAGCGAAAACCTTCTGGCTGAATGATGAAAGGAGGTTAGGAGCCGGACAGGAAGTCCCACCTATCGGATGGGCGGTGATGAAAAATTTGCTCACCGACCAATACGTTCCCGCTTACCACCGAACCCAAATGTTCGATGAACTAGCCACCCTGCGGCAAGGTTCAAAGTCGGTGGCCGAGTATATGGGAGATTTGAAAGACCGTATGGTGCGTTGCGAGCTTAGGGAACCTCCAGAGGTCACATTATCCAGGTTTCGTAAGGGGCTTCAACCCGACATCCAGCGGAAGCTCTTGCGTTATGGGCACACTGATCTGAACACGACATTCAATGCCGCCCTGGACATTGAAAAACACTTAGCCGCCAAGGCTCACGCCCGTTATTCCCACTCGAGGAATAAGACCACCGTTGGAACATCTTCTTCCACCTATCCGGACAGGGGGAAGTCTAGAACCACCGAGTCTAAGTCCGTCGTGATCACCGCTAGGAACACTAGGAATCCCACGAGTGAGCGTGTTCCCATTGGGAAGGTTAGCAAGGCCAATACCACCTGCTATTCTTGCGGTGTTCAAGGCCACTATGCCTTTGAATGCCCAACTAAGACTAAGGCCGTTGCCCTCTTAGACATGGCCGCCGACTCTACTGATTATGTATATGAGGCCGCCGAGGAGAGCGACCCCGATGGGGTCCCAAGCGATTTGGAAGACGATCCCCCCCTCATGGTGATGCGTTGTATTCTGACCACTCCACGTCCGCTAGATGACTGGAAGAGGACGAGTATCTTTTCGCTGATCTTTAAGAGTGGTGACAAGCTGTCCAAGCTCATTATAGATAGCGGTAGCTGTGTGAACGTTATCTCTGAGAACGCTGTTAAACGTATGAATCTAACCACGGAACCACACCCCACACCCTACCAAGTAGCTTGGATTAGCAAGGTTACCGTCCCGGTTAGCAAGCGTTGCCTGGTCCCTCTTACCTTTAAATCTTACACGGATGAGGTCTGGTGTGATGTCCTCCCCATGGACGCGTGCCACGTGTTATTAGGCCGCCCTTGGCTTTATGACCGTGACGTCACACATTTTGGTCGAGCCAATACTTATGAATTCAAATTCAACGGTAAGACCATCACATTGAGACCGACCGTTCCAAAGGAGCCGGTAGCTTTGGCTAAAGACACTACTGTCCCGGCCGAGAGGAAGGCTTTGAGCCTAGTTGGTAGGAGAGAGTTTGTGAGAGATCCTTTTCTTGAAGGAGTTATGTACGCTCTAGTTCTTATGAGTGCGAAGGGTGAATCAGACGCGTTGAATGAGTTGCCTAGGGAGTTACGAGCCCTTTTGGACGAATATAAGGACGTGTACCCAGACGAGTTGCCTTCTGTGTTACCTCCATTGAGGAATATACAGCATGCGATAGATCTCATCCCGGGTTCGTCCCTGCCGAACCAACCCCACTATAGGCTTCACCCCGCGGCCCACAAAGAGCTGCAGACTCAGATCGAGGATTTGATGAAGAAAGGATTCATCAGGACTAACATGAGTCCTTGTAAGGTGCCAGCCCTTCTTGCCCCCAAGAAGGATGGTACGTGGCGGATGTGTGTTGATAGCCGCGCTATCAACAAGATCACTATCAAGTACCGATTTCCTATACCGCGCTTAGATGACCTTCTAGATGTCTTATCGGGCGCCACCATATTTTCTAAATTAGATTTACGAAGCGGATACCACCAGATAAGAATCCGCGAGGGAGATGAGTGGAAGACGGCATTTAAGTCTAAGGACGGGTTATACGAGTGGCTTGTGATGCCCTTCGGGCTATCCAATGCCCCCAACACATTCTCCCGAATGATGACGCATGTCTTTCAGCCATTCATGGGGAAGTTCGTAGTCGTCTACTTCGATGACATTTTGGTATACAGCACTTCGACCACCGAGCACGTCTCCCACTTGAAAGTGGTTCTTTCCACCCTACGGAAGGAAACTTTATTTCTGAATCTCAAGAAATGCACGTTCCATGTTTCGGAAGTGGAGTTTTTAGGCTACATCGTGGGAGCGGAGGGCATTAGAGTTGACCCCAGCAAGGTTAAGGTGATTAAGGACTGGCCCGAGCCGACCACGATACGTGAGGTGAGGAGCTTCCATGGATTAGCCACTTTCTACCGTCGTTTCATCAAAGACTTTAGCAGTATCATGGCCCCCATTAGCGACTGCATGAAAAAGGGTGAGTTTACTTGGACGAAGTCTGCCACCTTCGGTTTCCAACGCATCAAAGAGCTTATGACTGAGGCACCCGTCTTACGTCTACCTGACTTCTCGAAAGTCTTTGAGCTTACTTGTGATGCTTCGGGCGTGGGAATAGGAGGTGTCTTGAGTCAGGAAGGGCACCCTGTGAGTTTCTTTAGTGAAAAGCTGGCGGGCGCTAAATTGAATTATTCCAACTATGATAGGGAATTTTATGCGGTCATTAGATGCTTGCACCACTGGCGGCATTATCTCCTCTCTAAGGAGTTCGTGATCCTCTCTGATCACGAAGCCTTACGATTTATCAATGGCCAACATAAAATCAGCCCGCGTCACGCTAAGTGGGTATCCTTCCTACAGGGTTACACTTTTAATCTTAAACATCTTAAGGGAGCGGACAATCGGGTTGCGGACGCTCTTAGTCGACTAGCCCTCTTAGTCACCACTATGGAAGTTAACGTTGTCGGGTTCGAGCGAATCAAGGATGAATACGCTTCATGCCCGGATTTTCAGGAGTCTTACCTATCTGCCCAGGATAGTTCCCCCACCACTATTACTGCCTTCGTTATCAAGGATGGTTATCTCTTTAGGCATGGGAAATTATGTATTCCGCAATCATCCCTACGTCTCCATATCATCTGGGAACTACATAGTGGCGGGTTGAGTGGCCATTTCGGTAGAGATAAGACTATTACCCTGGTTGAGGAAAAGTTTTATTGGCCAAAGTTGAAGGCAATGGTAGGGCGGGTAGTGGGTAGTTGCCGTACTTGCCAAGTTTCCAAGGGCACCAAAACCAACGTCGGGTTATATACTCCGTTGCCTATACCTTCCGTACCTTGGGAGGATGTGAGCATGGACTTTGTCTTAGGCCTACCCACCACTTTTCGTCGTCATGATTCTATCTTCGTAGTTGTGGATAGGTTCTCTAAAATGGCCTATTTTATACCGTGTACTAGAACCGACGACGCATCTCATATCGCAAAGCTTTATTTTAAGGAAGTTGTTAGTCACCGAGGAGTGCCGAAGACAATTGTCTCGGATAGGGATGTTAAGTATACGAGCTACTTCTGGAAGACACTTTGGATCCTAACTGGTACCAAACTGTTGTTTTCCTCCGCCTATCATCCTCAAACCGATGGGCAAACTGAGGTGGTTAACCAGAGCCTAGGGAACCTTCTTAGATGTCTCGTGAATGATCATAAAGGCACATGGGATCTTATTCTTCCCCACACTCAGTTAGCCTATAACAATTCCAAAAATCGGTCCACCGGTTTGTCGCCAAATGAGATTGTCCACGGGTATAAGGCCCCTGTGCCTCTTGACTTGGTTCCCTTGCCCCCAACATACAAGGCAAGTCAATTTGCACAATCCTTTGCCCAACATCTTCACGACCTTCATGCACGTATACGAGCTACCTTGACTGCTCAGTATGATTCTTATCAGGCACACGCCAATATAAATCGGAGAGTGTCACACTTCAAGGTTGGCGATTTGGTCTTAGTACGATTAGTTCCCAAACGATTGCCATCTGGCACCGTTAGAAAGTTAGCACCTAAGCGCGCCGGCCCTTTTCGGATCATCAAGAAAATAGGTGACAACGCTTTGTTTTGGATTTGCCTGCCGAATGGGGAATCTCCCCTATTTTTAACGTCTCGGATTTAACGATGTTCGTATCGCCTCCACATGAGTTGAGCTCTTTGACGTCTTCTCCTTCCACCAAATCTTCTTATGGGTTGGGGAGTGGTAGTACGGATGACCTCTCTCTATCAGTTCCCACAGGTATTTCACCGGATGGTAAGTCGTCATACTTTTATTCCTACTGGCTGATATGTTTCCCAGGTTTCCGAAGACGTTTCTCACTCCGGGACATGATACTGTCTGTGGAGCCACTTACTACCTCGGAGGGTGCTACATACCGCTTCCTCATCCGTTGGCGTGATCGCCCTCCTTCAGACGATTCTTGGGTCCTCGCGACAGAGCTTCAACGACTGGATGCTGATCTTCTCCGCCGCTACATTTCGGACCACGCATCGGAGATGCTTGATTTTGAGTGGGGGAGGATTGATGGCGCGTCCCCTCCGACACTCCTTGATGATGATGACCCGGCTGCCGAGGCGCTGCGCCATAAAGATCTGAGGTGCCGTGATGATGCTGATGGACGACCACGTTATAATCTCCGCCCGCGGCGTGCCAAAACCGCCATGAAGAATTAGACTTTTATTTCATGCACTTTTATTTTATAATAATAAATATAAAATTAATTCATAATAGATGATAATTTTATATTTATTAAAGTGATTGTAATTTTAATTTTGAACTCTTATTTTCATTTTGGTGTGTATTAACCATTCGGGTGGATGAGATTTCATCTCCATCATGGATGGTTAAGATGTTTGTAAACTCCTATTTAAAGGGGTCTTATGTTGGAATGAGGATTATTGAAGATTGAAACCCTAACCCTCCTTGTGAGATTTCGGCCATGCTTGGAGTTCCCTCCTAGCCGCCGCCCCCCCTCCTCTTGGTGTGTCTCCAAGGCCGCCTCCCTCCATCCTCTTCGGTGCGATTCCGGCGAGACTTCCGCGGTGCGACTCCAAGGAAGAAAGGGTGCTTCTCCATTCGGTGCGACGCCGGTGGGATCGTGGAGAGAGAGATTCTCCCACATCTATCTTGTGTGTTCTTCTTCTTGGTTGGGTAACCTCTCTCCTTGATAGTGATTCATTCTACGCTTAGTTTGTGGAGGTTTTGTCGAATCGTTTTATCCGCGATCTTAAATCTTTTCGCTTGCAAGATCTGAAATAATAGTGTTGTTATTGAATCTCTTGTTGTTCAGATCGGGTAGATCCGGTGCGGGAGCGAAACTCGGCCTAGCCTTTGGTTTGCTCTCCAAGATTGGCGCACTTAGCGTTAACAAGGGAGTTAATCTCAACTAGGGCTTAATCGCCGCTTGAATGTTCACCGCCGCTCCAAAATATTGCCGCTGCGTTTTGTAAAGAAATCGATTGATGGAATAGATGCTTGTGTAGGTGCGGTGAGTTGTGTGCTTGTTGGAGAGGTAGGTCTTAAGGACGTTGTATCGAGTCCCGCATATTAATTTTTCTATCGGATTTGGGAGCCAACCGACCCCTTTTCGTTCGCTCTTGGTCGAGCCCTCCTATGTTGTTTACTTTTTTGGTGATGAATATGTTTCCGTTAGTGTAACGTCCACGTCGTCACGATACCTCTACCTCAGAAAATAGTGTTTACCCATTTGAGTTAGTTTAGTGGTCGATGGACAGGGGTTTGTAATTGAAATGCGGGATTTATCTTCAAATGACACCCAAACTTTAAACAACCATAACTTTTGATCTGGTTCTTCGATTTTTTCCCACAACACCTTTTCGGACAGGGCTAGGAGCCCTCCATCCATTGGAGAATCGGGATTACCCGTTGAGTTTGTTTAGTGGTTGATAGACAGAGGGTCGTAGTGTAAATGCGAGATTTAGCTCCAAATGACACACAACTTCAAATAGCCACAAACTTTTGATCAGTTTATCCGATTTTTGCCCACAACCCCTTTTCTGAATAAGCACAGTGCAATACATCCAATGGAGAATAGGTTAACTTGTTTGATTTTGTTTAGTGGTCAATGAAGAGTGGGTCCTAGTGCAAATGTGGGATTTAGATCTAAATGAAACCCAAACTTCAACAGCCATAATTTTTGATCTAGTTTCCGACTTTACCCACAACACTTTTTAAGAACAAGCTCAGAGCCCTACATCTAATATCGAATAGGGTTTACTGGTTCAAATTTGTTTAGTGGTGGATGAATAGCGGGTCGCAGTGGAAATGTGAGATTTAACTCCAAATGACACTCAAACTTCGAACAACCATAGTTTTTGTTCTAATTATCTGATTTTTACCCACAACACCTTTTCGGAATAAGCTCGAAACCCTACGTACAATGGTGAATCGGGTTTACCCGTTTGAGTTCTTTTAGAGGTCGATGGATAGAGTGGCGCAGTGGAAATGTAGGATTTAGCTCCATATGACACCCAAACTTCAAACAATCATAATTTTGATTCGATTGTTCAATTTTTGCCCCACAATATCTTTTCACAACATGCTCGGAGCACTACATCCAATGTCAAACAAGGTTTACCCATTTTAGTTTGTTTAGTAGTCAATGAACATCGGGTCGCGTTGGACATGTGAGATTTAGCTCCAAATGACACCAAAATTTAAAATAGCCATAACTTGTTAGTCCAGGGGTGTCCTTCACCTAGAAGGGGGGTTGGGGTGAATAGTGATATCGTCTATTTTGAACTTTACGAAAATAGTAAATGTAAATGTCACAGCCATATATCAAACATAGCACAAACACAACAATTTATAGTGGTTCCCCAAGACAATGTGTCACTAGGTACTCCACTATTCCCCTTCGCCTATCTAGCAGTGTGCTAGACTCGGCAATCTCCATGAAAACTCAGATCCACAGGATCTTACAACTCAGTGACAGCGTCTCCTACCTCAGGTGCCATAATACCCTACAACTCAAAAGTCCTATCCAACTTCCTACCTTAGAGACCAGTCTCCTACCTTAGATCCTGCAAGATCCTACAACTCAGAAGCACTCCTGGCTTCCTATCTCAGAGACAACATCTCCTACGCTCAAACTAGATAGATCCATACAACTCAGATTCCATGTCGGAATCCTATAGCTCAGATCGCAAGGAATCCTACTATTTAATAAGTATTATTACAAAACTTTCTATAGACTCAAAGTGAATATGCTTGAAAGCTTTGTAGTCTTCTTGAAGCCTTGATGAAGATTGGCTTCGTCTAAAATCTTCTTGCAGATGTTGAAGATGAAGCATTGAGATTCCTTCTACACAGATGAAGATTCTTATTTTGCTGAACAATCCTTGATCTGAATCAGCAACTGTGATCAACCTTTCTTCTTGAGAAGATTAAAGATTTTCTTTGAGCTTCTCTACTCCTTCCTTAAGATTTTCAATGGAACAGAGCTTTGGGCGATGGAAAAGCTTTTCTTTTAGTCGATTACGATTTCACAATTAGGGTTTGCATCAACATCGCATTCCCTTATATAAGACACAAAGGTCTAACGGTCGATTCTAGTACTCACATTATGTCAGAGATCTCTTCCTTAGAAAGCAAGATTCATTGGCTCAATCTGCGGCGGAAATAATGACGTGACGCCAAAATCATGCATTAATTTGAATTCACGCCTTTCAGCCAATTGAATAGACGTCTAGTCGATTTTACTTCTTCTGGATGATTCTACACTGTAATGCTTTACTTCAATTCTTCTGCACGATTCGTCTAGAAGCCTTGATAATCTTTAAGACGATTTGCCATAGAGTACTTTTCTAGTCGAATCATCTATATGAATCGTCTTGGTGACTGAGTCTACAAGACGATATTCCACGCTTTATTCTTCTAGATGATTTATCTGCACGAATAATTTTGCTATCTCTTCATCAAGATGATAATTCATTCCTTCTGCCTTCTACCCGGTTCTTCTTCATGAATCGACTTGATCTTTCTTCAAGACAATATTTCATTTCTTCTGCCTTATAGCCGACTCTTCTACACAATTTTACTTGATATTTATCTTCACAGTCCTTAGGATGATATTTAACGCTCTTCTAAATGAATCATCTTGTTATTCATGAAATGCCATCTTGGTTCCTCGACGACATTTCGAGTGTCCAAGACGATAATTGACTTAGTCAATTTCTTCCTTCATATAACTCCTTCAAACTATAGTATAGCCCACATCCAAGAAAATATTTTCTTTCTTCAATCTTCTGGTCAAATCTTCAACACGATTGTGTCTTGATATATCTTCAGTCTTCTTTAAGATGATATTTGAGTTCTTGTAAATGAAATCGACTTGATATTCATGAAATGTCGTCTTGGTTCCTTCACACTATAGGTGGCACACTTCTAAGACGATGAGAAGGTATATGTACCTTGTCAAGACGATATCGTCTTGGACAGTATTTCACCAAGACAATATTTGGATAACCTTCTTCTTCTTAGACAAGACGATATACGCAATGCTACAAGTTTACAAGACGAATATCGTCTTGGAGCTTAGAGTCTTCAAGACGATATCGAGATCTTCACTCGACAATATTGAAGCTTACCAAGACGATATTTTCCTTAGTCAATTTCTGATCTTCTCAACTGAATACCTTTGCTTCAGCTCACTTGATAAGACTTATAAGCTTGATGATTTATAGTTAGTGTCAAGTCTAATATAGTCAAGATCATAGGTCGACATGGTGTTTTGCACAATGAGGGATTACATTGGCAAAACTATGTCTGATGACACTAAGTCTAGCCTTATGTTAGACTTGCGTTGTCAAGTACCTGAAATCAATAATCTAGAACAAATATGTCAAATATAAAGTGTGTTTATCTTTGACCTGATGACTTCTTCAAATCACGAACATTGAAGGTAAAGTTCCCAACAAGTCTCCCCCTAATTGAAGAAGCCAGAACCTCATTCAACGATAAACTACACCTACAACAATTATGGTTTTTGCACAGAGATTTGAGACAACATCCAATATATCATATATAGAAGAGTTCTAAGTGTTTGAAAATGGATCATCAGAAATACATTTCCCCCCTTTTGCACATCTAACTTTAAAAGTTCTTTTTCTTTTCATCTTCGTTCTCTTTTCCTGATAAACTTCTCTTTTTCTGTTGACTAGTTTCAGTTGCTGCATGAATGCCTTCAGATGAGTGCACATGAATGTCACTGGTTGGAGGTTCAGTCACTATGAGATTGAGTCCCAGGGAGTGATGAAGTTTATTGACTACCCAGATTGATTTGTGAGCCCCAACCTTCTCCCCCTTTCTGACTTCTTCAAATATATATATTTTGTTGGTTCTGGGAGGATTCATCTATCTTCTTGGTCAAAGTATTATTGGCCAGTGTCTGAGTGTTCAGAAATTGGCTCATCATACTTGTTTGACTATCAGTCAACCTTCTGTTGAGAAAGTCCACTGCACTCAATAGGTTTTCTTCTGATCTCTGTTGTGATTCCAGAGTAGAATCCATTCTGGTGCCCAGAGATTGCAAAGCTTTCATGTTGTAATCTACTACTGTTCCTACCTTTATAAACCAACCAGTAATTTGATTATTTATATGAGCAATGTCTGACTTTTTCTGCCTTATCTGAGCAGAGAGGTCTAGAAAGGGCACAGTAACTCCCCTGAGAATTCTCTAGAGGGGGGGGGGGGGGGGGGGGGGGGGGGGGGGGGGGGTGGGGGGGTGAATAGACATTTAAAAATCTTTACTTAGAAGTGCACAAATAATTAATCCTATTTACTGGGCATCCAAGATTCCAACCAGAATTAATATAAACCCAGAATAATAGAAATAATCAAGAGACAAACATAGAAAATTCATAAACACAGAAGATACAAAATCTATAGTGGTTCCCCAAAATTATGGGTACATCCACTCTTCTACCCCCTTGGTAGGAATCCACTATCACAGTGCTGAGTCTTTTGATAAGGAGACTCTAGAACCACTGAGTCTTTTGATAAGGAGACTCTTAGAACCACTAAGTCTTTTAATAAGGGGACTCTTAGAACCACTTCTGAAAAAGAATTAGAGATCAGTGTAAGAAATCAGAATAAGAGATCAGAAGAATTATTTAGAGAATTCTTTTGATCAAGATCCTCTCTCTAAAACACTGAGGATCTTTGAGCACTATAGTGGATGATGAATCTTCAGATCTGATGAATCCTTGATAGGCAGAAGGTCAAGGATTGTTCTTCTTCACTGATGTAGTTTAGATGATCTTGTTCTTGATTATCTTCTTTCAAAGAAAGGAAGAAGATAAATCTCTGCAGATTGAGAGAAGAAATCTGCAGTCCGGAATTCTGTCAAGTAAACTGAGAGAAAGAGAGGGAGAATAGAAAAGAAGAAGCATAAGAGAATCATCCCTTTTAGAATTCTGTATGTATATTTTTTTCTGTCGATTCAATTGAATTGGGATTGAATGACTTTCCCTTTCTGATCCTTCTCCAGTTGAAATGTCCAAAGAGAATTATTGCTCTCTTTCTATCTATGTTGACAGCCCATCAATAACCTTTTATATAAATTCCAATTTCATCACCCTTGAATCTTCGGAATGATTCATTCTTTTCTTGTACATGTGCGACCCGTTATATTTCAAATATCTTCCATATATACCTTATGAATAATCATCAGAATCCATTCCAGGAAGTTTCCAATTCTTTAATTGTATTCGACATTACGTCGAATAACTTCTGACTTCATATCGATGCACCTTTGAATTCTACTAGAAGCAGCTATGAAATCTGCTTCAGAAAACCTCGGCTTTGAATTGAACTTTGTTATCGATGTTGCCTCGATTCATTATCGACGTATCCGATGAGATAATGAACGTAGACTTCAAGTTCTGACTTCTGCGTCGAATACCATTCAATGTTGTGTCAACTTCCAATGAAGCGCCGACTGCCAGTCTGAGTTATCTTTACTTCGATTCAAAGTTACTTCCAACTTTCAATCAAAGCTGCGTCGACTTGTTTTCGACGCAGATTTTACTCAACTGGTTTTTCATCTCCTTTTGACTAGGCTTTGACACTCTAAGGTGAATATGTCATCCTTGGACATCTAAAGACCTTATTACCCTCAATATACAACATGGGCAATAAATCCTAAAGACTGAAATCACTTTTATAGAATTTGTAAGGTAAATCAAGAGGATGATTTTCCCAACAATATCCCCCTCTCAACAAATTTTACAGACTCTGAAGTGATTTCAATGTATTGAAAAATAAAAGAATGTACATAAAAGCATATGTTAAAAGACAACAACATAAACTGAGAATCTTCTGAGATGAAATTGAGAAACTTCTGAATAAAGGAAATGATTATCCACCATAATTGTTTATATGCAATGAAGAATATAAGTGTAGTTTTTACAATTTCTTCTCACCTGATTGTGACTGATCTTTGTATTTGGGAGAAGCTTTTCTTTTTCTAGAAAAGAAATGTGTTGGCACATTTCTTTGTTGAAATTGAGTGGCTCCTCCTCCTCCTCAGCAGTCTTGTCAGAATCTTTTTGAAGCTACCCCCTGAGTTGATGCAAGCATCTTCAATAGTGAGGACAGCTCCATGAGCAATTATAGTAATTTCCTTTAGAATTCCTTCATCAACTGTGAGAGGCTCCTCCTGAGTTTGTGCAGGAAACTCCCCTGGATCTGTGCAGACACTTCTGGTGCAGGAACTGAAATATCTAGGGCAGGCACTTCCTCCTCTTAAATAATCTCCCCCTTCATAACTTTTTTGTCTAGTGAGGTTAAGAACGATCTGGTTATTTGGAGGAAGATATCGGTGTGGTTGATTGCCTATATTGACTCTTTTGTTTCGTGCATTTCAGTTTCCATCTGAGAATATTTTCTTAGAAATTACCTGGAATGGATCTATAGCAGCTCAGAGAATGTACCAGTGGCCAGATCCACTGCTGTAGATATTGCATGTTCAATATCAATGAATGGGGCTGCATGTGGGGAAGAAGGTGGAGGAGAAGTTTGTTCTCTAGAATCAAGAAGAGTTACTGCTGAAGTTGGTTGGATAGGAATGTCTGATAATGGTTGTTGATAAGGAGACTAATCTGTTTGAACATCAGCAGGCGTATCGGGTATGGATGCTCCTTGTTCTTCAACAACTAGAGATGATGGAGGAGATGGTGGAATTTGACCGGGCTTCAAAATTGTCGAGTCCATTTTGATAAAATCCATATATTTATTCTTTTCTAGGAGGAATAAGCACTCCTTTGGATTTGCACACTGCTGGGTAATTGTGATACAGTACTTGACTCATAATTCGCATGTATGCATTTTCTTTATGAGCATACTTGTGACCAATTAACTTCAGGAGGCATCTCCCCTGGTGAATTCGTTTGTTCAGAACCACACACCCATTATCTGTATTTGTTGTTTGGGAATGACATCATGAGCAGAGATTTTACATAGTAAGACCTTGCCTACTGTTGAAACCAATACTTGGTCTCTTGTGGAGCCCGGGCCCCCCAAAAGGGGGGTGACATCACACTTACTTCTCTCAAGGGAGAACGCTAAACTAAAAGCTGAGGGAACTAGGAAACAAGACCAAGGGCTCAGCGAGGAGGTCCCACCACGCACCCGGAAGATCTTAGAACGCTTCCCCTACCAAGCCAATATTGAGCAAATGAAGAAGATGGATATACAGTCGAGAGGAAGAAGAAAGAAACATACACAAAAAGCTTTTCAGTCTTCATCTTCCTCAAGCAGCAATTTCATTCACTAAGAACATCAACACCTTCTCTCAGTATTTTTTGCTGCAGATCAGATCTTCAAAGAGCAACAATAATTTGAGGAACTTATTCTCTCAGATTCATCAGCTACAGGAAGATCAGTACATTCAAGAGAAAGCTCCAGCCATCTACTGTCAAACAATTTCAATCAGACGGGGGGAGCTTTACAACAACATTCCACTAGAGTCTTCTCTCAGAATATTGACAGAGAAGAACATCTAACCCTCTTTATCTCATCTTGTACATGGTTCTAACTCCCTTCAAAAGTTAACCCATTGGTGACAGGGCACCTAAACAAAAACCTGTGGTTTAGTTAGAGCACCTGATCAAAAGCTCACTTGGTGTGTGGACACCTGATCAAAAACTCCTTGGTGATAGGGCACCTGATCAAAACCTAGTGGAATCCTACCAAGTGTGGTAGAAGAGTAGACGTACCTAGGTTTATTGGGGAACTACTGTAAAAATCCTTGTGTCCTCTGTGTTGTGATTATTTTCTGTGATGTGCTGTGTGCATTATTTATTTGTTTTATAACTCACTCTGCAATACACATATAAGTATCACTATTTTAATTCCGCTATATAAAATTAAGTGAAAATTTTTTAATACTCTATTCACCCCCCCCCCCCCCCCCCCCCCCCGCGCCTCTAGAGAAAATCTAAGATATTACCTCACTTTCAATTGGTATCAGAGCCCTAACAACTGAGAATGCTTAATATATAATTTTCGCTGTGTCACTACTTTGCGATCGATCTTGATTCTTACTTACTAAATAAGTGGTATTTATAAACTTATAACTCAACCCCACCCTCTTTTGATAATACCAAAAGAGGGAGAATAAATTTGAAGAAATCTACCATTTAGGAGGTATAATAAAAAAAAAGGGGAGCATCCATTTAGAGGGAGTATGCACGTTTATCACGATTATCATTATTATAAACATCACTCTAGTTAAACTTGATTTCCTCCTAGAGGATTTATAATTATCAAAAGGGGAGTTTATTGGAACACACGTTCCGCATCTCTTGGTTTGAGAATAACAAATCACATTGTGTACTTGATCATATTAGCCATGTGTATATAGTGTGCAGGAACTGCAGGAATATTACCCCTATGTGTACGATGAAAAATGAAAATTGATGCTCTGAGAAGAGAGTTAGAGCTCGGCGATAACATCTACCGCTGGCGGTAGCCCTAAAAACTGGGGACAGCTGACAAGGTGTTTTGAATGCACAGAATGGCGGGGAGAAGGCCATACTTAACAAGTACTTATCACGGCGCGACAACCGTACTGTCCGACAGTAACTTATGGAATGCTCGCAAATCCATAGTTGATTGAGGAGAAAATGGAGAAGGAGATCCAACGGTGCAGCACATATAAGGTTAACACGACGCGCTAGCCATTACCGCGACACGGTAAGATTGGATGCTAAATTGGAGCAAGCGCGTTTATCATTTCTACAACAATCTCTGTGCCTCCTGCTTATCATACAAGGTACCAAAAGGTGGTAGCTCTACCGCCAGCGGTAGCATTTAGAGGTTATTTAAAGAGAGGATCCCCTCCTTTCAACGACGCGAACTTGAGCAACGTACAATCCAACCTTTCGTGAGAGCCCTCTTTGTAAGACCCCTTTTTTCCAAACACACGGGTCTTAGGCCCAGAACCGGCCGCTTTGCGGTGACACCTTCACTCGGGAAGGTCGCCACTACAAAACGCCGATCCTGCCGGCCAAATCGATTTCAAAGAAAAGTGCATTAAAGAAGACAAGTTTCACAGAATCAACATGAAAAATATAAAAAATGTCCACATAATATAACTGAATAAAAAGATAACAAGGGTTACAATATAAAGGGCTCATGCCCCTGTACATCATATCCTCACTACAAGATCACTCGCGGAAGCTAACTCCTAATCACTCACTGATCCTGAATCCCGTGCTCCTGTACTGCATTGGCCTGCCTCCATCTGCATCGGGCCTCTGGTGTTGCTGCGTCTCCTCGATCCCCCTAAAATGATATGGTCCACCGGCCGTTAGTCAAAAAGACTAAGACCTTATGTTCCCCACCCCACTCCCAATGGCTCCTAGGCACCATGCGGGAGGGATGAAGCGGAGGACAATAAGGGGTAAAAACATAAGCAGGTGACGACCGGATCTAGTCTACAGGAATAACTACAACTACACATGTGTATCTAAACAAATGAAGCAGTAAGTAAAGCATAGTAAAGAGCGTGTAATGAATAGTAAAGCAGTATATATGAAAGCAAGTAAAAGGATATAAAAGTAACCATTGATTTATAGGAATGCCCATACAAACCTATAGACCAAGGGGTCGTTTAGCAAGGTCTATCGTATAAAAAGTCTCATTCCAATTTATACGATAGGGGTAGGGGGTTGAAATGCAATGTTTATGCTATGACATGCAAGGTATGTTGTTTTATGCTATGTTCATACAAGTGCAACTCACACACTTCAACTCTGTGCGCACAGACTTTTAGTTCCCCCTTTTTGGAGCTAGCTAGACTCCCAGGATACTCCCGTAGTGGCAAAACGGAAGCGGTGGGTTGGGCCTCGCCCACCTCTAGGTTGGTATTCACACTACCTAACCTAGACCTATCGTATGCCTCAACGCAAAACCGCGGAGCATCTGCATACCCTTACCTGGCTGGACCACCAGACTTTTATGGTTAAGTGCAAATTCCACACTTGTCGAGACAACGTATTGACGTCGGTGTGAACGACCATCCAATACCTAAGACCCACCACCTTCGGGCACATGTAATCATGTTCTACTATCTATCTGCGAGCCATAAGCTCCCGGGCTATCTCGTTTGTGACCATAACCTTCTAAGCCATCGGCTCGCCGGACCAACCCGTCCGAACCAACAAACCTTACTAAGTTCACAAGCTCACCAGACTAATTAGTCTACTGCTACAACCACCGAGCCTACCGCTCGTAAGACCAAACTGACTAATATTCCCGTGATAACGGGGTGTGGGTGAGAGTATTATTAAGTTAATCGTGTATACAACTTAACCCTATAATTTATGGTTAATCTTGGACTTCCCGAGGATTATCTTGTGAGGGGCTCGCAACGGTACTAGGAACCACAATGGGATGAAACCCCAAAGTTCCCTTTCTCAAGACACTTAGTGTTGTTGGTATCTACCCATAAGAACACCCCTCTTATCATTTCACTTGAGTTAAACCTAAGTGCTTTATGACACGCTAGGGAAAAGACAATCCTTCGTCAATCCCAAGCACTACCTTACCCTTAACTCACCAAGCACTCTTAATATATAACTCCTTTTTGGTGACCTAAATCTCTTCATCCTGACCATGTACACCAACTACATGTCATTCCCACTTAGTAGGCCACTAGTTACCCAAGTTCCACAGTTTTACTAAACGCAGACCAAACTAACTATATGAAGCTTGTAATTATAGGTACTTCAAATATTCAGTCAACTGACTCAAGATAAATACTGGGGATCTATCATGATGTTATAAGACTAAATCCAGAGAATCATATTTTTCCTTAATTATTTAGTATTTATTTTAATTTCTCCAAACATTTGGCAGGTCTGAAAATGAACATGAAGTATAAGGAATTCTTATGATAGGGCTCTCCAAATATTATGATAAATCTATGATGACTAAATAATAGCAAATACAACATATAATATTTTTGAAGCAAGAAATTGCCCTCTATTTTTATTATTTGTCATCTATCCAAACTTGTGAATTTGTGAAGGAACCACCAAAAAGCTCAACACTAAAATTCTGGGAAAATTACCAAACTCTTGTATTCATCAGAAAAGGCTACTGACTAAGTTTCAGGATTTAAGGGAATCATTTTATCACTAAAATAAATATTTTAAGAAAACCTCAAATAGTAAAAGTTGTGAAGTAGCCTACTAATTTAAGTCTTCAAAAATTCTATAAAAATTCACAGAGCTTCCTAATGTTCTGAAATGTCCTATCACCAATTTGTACAATTTAACAATGAGTATTGGACCCTCAACTATTTTTCCTAAGCCTATGACAAAATAGGTGTCTTGTGAATGAAGTACTGATTAAATAATTTATATAAATACACAAAAATTACCAGAGGTCTAAACCATGATTATAAAGGCACTGTCAAGGTTTCATCATCATCCAGGACATTTTGATCCTATAATCATCTCTTATAAGAAATTTCTCTAAAGGGATTATGACCTAATCCAAAGGGAATAATTGTTCCTAACATTCTTATAAAATTACCTAGGGCCTATTTACACCCTATGAACCTATCCACCAAGTTTCATGACCATTCTATAGCTTTTGACTACATGTCCTTCACAAAGCTCTACATGCACCCCAAGGGGTAAATCTAGGATCCTAGGGCATATCCACATCCACACCTCCCCAAACCACTCATGGGGGTACTTTAGGTGATCCTAAACCAGTGGGCAAGGTTCCACCTCAGGGTGAGGAGATTTGACGACAAAATCCCAAGATAAACACCATACCCTAACTTTGACCCGATTTGACCTAAGTTGGGTTAACCAATTACTCAATCAAAACAGTCCCAATTGGGCTGAGGTTTTTACCTAGGTCATAACATAATCCTAAGGAGCACCCACCAAAATTTGGAGGGCATTGGACGTCATTTGACCCACTAATTAATTAATATATGATTTATGAAATTATCTCAAAAACCTTAGAAAAAGGTTATCCTAAAATTCCCATCCTTTGGTATGATGTGTGGGTCTATATAACTAGCCTAGGTTTTAAATATCAAGGTCATAGCATCTACCAATAAAATGATATGAAGGAAAGAGTGACTGCCCTACCCTAGGGACCTCTCCCACCATTTTGTCTCTACAGGGAGCTACAGTACTCCTTTTGGGCTGAAACAGTTTTTAAACTAAAGTAGACTCTAAGGGCTACAACTTTGGTGTTGGGCACTTTTTCGTCAGAGGTAATCTAGTATTTTTAATAATTAAAATAAACCACAGCAAAAAGTGTGACAGAAATTAATAAAAACATTTAATTAAACCACTGTTTCTGCATTCGACGAAAAGTTTACTGCGCTCGACGAATTGTGACCTGCGTTCGACGAAACCTTATAAAAGCTGCGTTTGACGAAATATAGTCTACGTTCGACGAATTGCCATATTTCCGTTCGACGAAAACATCTCTCCAGCCTGTTCAGCTAATTTCCTCTCCGTTCGACAAACTCCAGCTCTGTTCGACGAACTCAGGATCCGTTCGACGAAACAATTTCATTCGATGAACTCGTAATTGCGTTCGACGAATGAAATGAATATAAACGTAAACATTAAAACAATTAATAAAAAGATCTTGCATAGATCTTGAAGCAACCCGACGACTGCTGGTCGTCTTCTTCCTCCAGCCGACGGCTGAGATTGCCCCGACCTGGGCTGCCTTCCTTCTTGTTTTCCCAGCCACCTATGCGCCGCCCCGGCCGGCCAATGCCACCACCACCTTCGTCGAGGTGGTGGCCAGCGATTAGCGGCGGTTGGCCGGCCGGAGGTGTCCGGAACAAGGATTTGGAGGCGGGAATTAAAGCTACAAAACTGTAGCTTTTGGCCTACCCGATTTGGGACCAATTGGCCCCAATCCTTGCAAGCAGCATGATGAGATCTATACACAGAGAGAGGGATGAAGAACCAGACCTGTTTGGAGGGTTGATTCCTTGCCGATTTCTTGCTGGCCATGGCCGACCTGGAGCTTTTGATGCCATGAGGATCTAGGCTTCCTCTGCACGATCCTCACTGAAAGGTTGGGGATTCTCTTACTCTCTCAGCACTGAAGGAAAATGGGGGTTTCAAATCGGCTGGGATATCTTTATTCCTAAAAGCCATTAATGGCCATTAATACCCGTTTCGGTTACCACTAATTTTCTCTTAATCAGCCCCCTTGGCCATGGAAAACTCCAGAAAATCGTTGGTAACTGAAGGGGGAAATGAATGCACATCAATTGGGGAGGGATTGAAGGGTCACAACATTTATTCTCCATGAATACACTTTTCTCTCTCTCTCCGATTTGGGGGAAACTTCCCTTTTCTCTCTCCTAATCAGCAAATACAGAATTTTAAGAGGTAATTTCAGTGATTACTGGGCCCACCAGATGGTGGACCACTTTAGTTAGGCCTAGCCCAAATGGATTGGGTCCAATTTGGGCAAACTAGGTTATTTTGACCTAAATTAAGGCAAATTTGACTTTGGTCAAATTAACCAATTGTGTTGACCCCAAATGGTGGCTTGGGCTCCATTGGATTCCCTGAAGGGTTAGGAAGGTCAAGGTGGAGTCAATTTGACAAAGTGAGTGTGAATTGCCCCTTATTAGGGCACTTTGACCAAATTAAGGTTTTAGGACAATTTGGTCAAATTGGAGGCCCCGTGATGGGGCTTTTTGGTCCATTAGGATCCTAGTACCCATACAAGGGTAGGGGCAGGGTCAATTTGGCATGGTGAGGGCCAATTGACCTTAATTGAATTAGTTTTACCAATTTAGGGTTAATGTTGACTTTAGTCAAATTGGGCTCTTAGGTTGACCCCAATGGGTCCCTGGGGTTCCAAGGAGACTCCTAATGGGTTAGGGATGCTATGGTGGGGTCAAGGATCAAGGTGGGGCCCTAAAGTCCAACCCTTTGCTTGGTATCTGAAAATTGCTATTTGCAGACCACTTGGGTTTTCTCCTTCCCACCTAAATTCACATGGTCTTGAGCTCTTCCTATGGTTTTGTCATGACCTAGTCATATCAAAACCAACTTAGGGGTCTAGCTGTTTGGGGGATGTTACACCTCTTCCCCGAAATCCATAGCACTCCCAACTTCGTCCGTGAAGGTCAAAAACTTGAAGGAGGATTCGTAAAGCTCACACTACGCGAAGGACGTACGCATCAATTCCGAAGATTTCTTTGGCGTGCCTTCAACCTCTCCGTCTAGTTCTTCTACATAGAGAGTTTTTATTTTCTGAGTTTATTATTCTTGCATTTATCTTTTGATTATTTTTTATCGGTAGAGGGAATTCGCCGCAGTTGTTGGCGATTAGGTCTTGCGAGACTTAGGGGGAATTCATTATGGGTGTTGGCGACTAGGTCTAAGGTTAGATCTAGGAGGCGGCTCGAGACCTTATCAATGGAGAGTTAGGCTAGAGCCAACCAGTTCTTGGGAAAAGAGTCGATATAGAAAACCAAAAATGGGTTTTCTTAACACCTCAATTTCAAGCGTTATTGGAATCATAGTTTTGTATTCATCTTTTGAAAAAAATCATTTTCGTCTTTGCTTTATTATTAAGATTCTATTTCCTGCAATCAATTCAAAATATTTTTAGTATCACTTTTATGAAAGTTAAATCTCATGGAATTAGCATCGCGCGGTAGCACCTACCGCCGACAGTAGTTAACAGAGATTCAACTTCTCATTTTAATCATCTCTCTACAAGTTATCTTCTCGAAAAGTTAAAATAAAGTTTTTAATTAAATAATTGGTAAAATATTTTAACTTCTAAATTAAAGATCAAATTTCATAAAACTCTTATCCCCCCCTCTTTTCTAAGCGCGCCTATAGATACAACATTTTGACGGGGCAGTATTGTACTAAAGGATTGGGCTGCCTCGTGCACGATAATCATGGTCAGCCACTTGCTGCAAAAAGGATCAAAGCTCAACAACCGTTCTGTGAGTATGACAGAGATTAGAAGTGCCCATATTGATCTTAACCTCGCAAGGGTCTATTTCTCCGGGACGGCGGGCATTATCCTTGAGGGTGACTTTAGCGAGACATACATCCCTCTCCACTAAAATCCTAAGCGATCTCTATTCAGGTGAGATTGAAACCTGTATTGTCCATCTTCTCAAAGACATGCCTCATATTCAGATCTCCCTTGTGGAAAAGAGTGCTAACAAAGTCGCGGAGTATGATTCAAAAAATGCATGCACTGAAGATTTTGTGCGATAAAGGGGTATGCCCCTAGTCCAGGATATATTGAAGCTACGTGTCTTAAAATTTTCTACTATGTAAATCTTTTTCTAATTATTATATGAGTGTCCGACACGGGGCTCCACCCCTACGGCCAAGTGCGATAGTACCCGGCCGGCAACGGCGGGCTTCGTCCGCCCCCGGCGCGATGCTGTCGGGCGGCCTTCGGCCGCATTCAGGCGGGCTTCGCTCGCCTCCGCACGGGCGAAGCCCGTGCTCAATGCGTCTGCGGGCTGTGCCCGCAACATATACATATGAGTATTCAAAATGACCGTAAAAAAATATACATCAATATTACAATATTTATTTTATAAAAAAAATATGTATATACTTAAAAATAATTTTTTTTTCTCTCTCTCCCTCCCTCCCTCTCTCTCTCTCTACGGCACTCTCTCTCTCCTCTCTTTCTCTCTCTCCCTCCCTCTCTCTCTCTTTTAAAGTAATATTTTTTTTATTGAAAGAATAATTTGAGAAGTACTAATATTTAACCAAAATCATATTTTATCTTTTAATATAGTATAGAAGTATATAATCATAGATATAGTATATGCTTTTTCTGACACTTTTGCATCCAAAAATATAAATTTCTCAACTTTGCACGTTCATTATTATTTTCGTCCTTCGCACCTGCATATCTCCTCCCGCTTCAATTTTGAAGGCTCTGTTTGGTAAAGCTCCACATCAGCGGCACACTGCGGCGGCAGCGTAGAAATCAACGCCAAACGGTTCTTTTTACGCGAGCAGTGGGCTGCAGCTTCCGCAGTATCTAGCCACTCCTCCGTGTGGACAGCTGACTCCTTCCCATGATAGGTGGGAGGAGAGAGAGCTCGGAATGTGCTTAACCAGTTCGAGCCTGGGGCCTGTTGCTGCACCGGGATCTGTTGATACCAGAAGGCATCCAAGATTGCTGTCAAGGTCTGTCCCAGCTCAGACTGCTAGAAAGAAGATGGTTCTGGAGGTACGGGGGTGCCGGCTGCTGGCTCCGAACGTACCAGAATCTACACGTAAGTTAGAATTTTGGGTTAGGTTGGCTACTTGAAGGAAGGTAATGGGCACACTTAATGTGAATCACACCTGGGCACACCACCGCTTCTGCTCATTTAGTTTGTCCTCAAAATGAAGAGTTACGCGGGGTGGCACCAGGAGGTAATGCACTTCTTTTTCTCAGGATCATTGTAAGTTGATACCATTTGTAAGACCACCCCCCCCCCCCCTCCCGTAACATAAAACATGGTCAAGGGGAGTCCTATGCCCAGAACAACTGCCTTATGGTAGCGTAAGCACACGGGCTAACCTATACCACAAGACGCCTATCCTGTCGGCTAAAACCAACATCATCATGTCAACCCATCAATAAAAGAAAACCACATAAGTCATAATTCACAATTAAGTAAAAGTGTCCAAACATGTACAAAAGGACAGGTAGCTACAAAAGATCCTGCAAAATATCTGAGTACAAAATTTTCCCTAAGGCTACATTTCAAAACACTAGCTCACATCTATCACTGATGGTAGCGAAGGTATCGTAGTCTCAGGTTCTGTCGCCCTGGCCTGGCTGTCCTCCTACCTCATATGCTGTTGTTCCACCTGTCGCTGGGTGTTCTCCTAAAAATAATGATGTAGCAACCGTTAGTCATAAAGACTAAGTGGCTTCACATCCTCTCCCCCGGCGACTCTTAGGCACCAGATGGAAGGAAAGATGGAGAACGCTGCAATATAATTAGTAATATACAATATAGCAAGTGGCAAGGACATAATAATCACATCAGAGAGTCAAGAGTATAAGAGTACATCTACTCTAGCAGTATAGTAAGCAACCAAGTATAATAGAGCAAAGTATATAAAGAACTGAATTGAACTTAACTTATAAGGAAGCTCATACAAGCTTATAAGTTAAGGGTCTTTTGCAATAACAAGTAACTCATCATATAAAGGTGCCCATACAAGTTTATATGATGAGGATCTTTATGCGGTGCAATGCAATGAATGCATGCATGATGACCCACCCATGATTTACGCACACACTCTGATTTGCTATGTCAACATAGACTTTTACTTGCCACTTTTTGAGGGTAGCTAACCTCGCAGGCATCACCCGTCGTGGCCAGAAAGTGACAGTTGATTGGGCTCTACACTACTAGGTGGGTATGCACACTACCAAACCTAGGCCTTATGTACACCTCGATGCTAAGAGCACAACAGTCGAGAACCTGTGTACTGGACATGGAAGGGGTCTTGGGAAGTAAGCACCAAGATCCCAGCCCAACTGGTCAATGGCACGGAAGGGGTCTTTAGGAAGTAAACACCAAAGAGCCCAGCCCAACCGGCCAAGATCTATCTGTCAAATCCCGTATGTGTGATGACTGGCGAGTCTGTAGATCTGCCACATGCAATCCTCAACACATAATCATAACCATCGAGTGCCAACACCCTCACTTGCCGTATAACCCAAGTACCCAAGGGCTCCAACGGAGCCCCTTTCATTTTCCAACATACCCGTGCTTATAAGCATGCAAGAGCTTCCACCGAGTCCCTTTCTTCAATACCTTAGGATGTCATCACATCATAACTATTAGGCTGAGGCCTTACTACTATCTGAAAGGGGTTATCATAACACTAAGCAGTGGTTATACGTATCAAGGGTTTTTCACCCATACGATCCTATGGACTACTTGTGTATCCAATTATCACGATGAGAGCGTCAACATCATACGATTATTCAAGTGTATTCCTTGGACTATCCAATAGATATTTCCATCATAACACATGCCGATTTATAATTTGAACCTTTCCACCAATTTCAGCCCCAACAGTTTCAATTGACAATTAATGCAACAAGATCATTTTCAACAAATAAATATCCAAATCTAATAAAATTTAACATGGGCGTGGATGACAATATTAAGTTTAAGTCTTCCCATTTTCATAAGTGTCTGATGATTAAATTAAGAGAAATCCAAAAACATCAAAATTTGTAAATTTTGGACACAGCTTACGGAAACAGAATTTCCCGGGGCTACAAACCACCAAAAATTATGTACCACCCCATTCTGAAAAGGTATCGCCAAGGGGCACAACTTTTGTGTTGAGCCCAAGGTCCAGATCTAAGCCTAACCTATCTAAAATTGGGTTTGAACCCAGCAGAATAAATCTGGACATCAAGTTGTCCTGTACGTGAACCGAATCATTTTCTGCCCAGCCATTTTTTATTTCACTTTGCCGGAGCTACAAAGCTCCCCTGAAAATGCACAATCACTCGTTGGAAAGGTATTTCCGAGGGCTACTACTTTCATGTCAAGCGCAAGACCTGAATATGGCCGGATCATGCCTAAAATTAGGTCTGAAGTCCATCGCGTGCAGAATACATATTTCTGGCCGGATCATGCCTAAAATAGCATTTGTCCATCTTCTTCCTCCAGCACACACATATAAAATCTCACCTTCTCTCCTCCAATACTCCCTCATTAGACCACCATCCTTCACGAAATCAACTCCTACAACTTCATTTTGAATAGAGGAGTAGATCGAAGACATTATCTTGGCGAACGACGCACTATGACGGAAGTCCTAGCGGGGTCTCTTCCTATAAAACTCCATTAAACTCACCAAAGTCAAGCTCTTTTGAGCCAACGTCTCTCCTAAATTATATCTAAGGATCTGGCACCAAGGGAGAGGGGGCGGAAGTCACCTGATTTTCGACCATGGATCTCGTTTGTCTTCTCGGCGGCATGGTGGCAGTCGGTCAAGCTCCAAATCCTCAGCTTATTTCTTCCAAGGAGAAAGGGGGATGGCTGGTTAGTTTCTTGAGGTGTTAGGAAGTGGAAGAAGAAGAAGAAGTTCTGAAAATGTAGAGTATTTCTCACGGATGATTTCTTATCCAAGGCCAATAAAGGAGATTTGATTAAATTAATGCTCTTCCCAAGCTCTGGATTGGACAACACCGCCACGTGTCGCTATCATATAGGACCACCTTTATTATAAGACATAAAATAACCTTTAAACAACTCAAAAGACTCTTATCTGGACGGCACAAATCTCGACAAAGCGAAACAATCGGAAAAGTTCTGTACAGGACTGATACTCGACGAATTCGTTGAGGGGTCTTGACGAATTCGTCGAGTCCCACTCGAAGAAGCGTCGAGTCCCACTCGAAGAAGCGTCGAGTCCCACTCGAAGAAGCGTCGAGTCCCACTCGAAGAAGCGTCGAGTCCCACTCGAAGAAGCGTCGAGTCCCACTCGAAGAAGCGTCGAGTCCCACTCGACGAAGCGTCGAGTCCCACTCGACGAAGCGTCGAGTCCCACTCGACGAAGCGTCGAGTCCCACTCGACGGGTCGTCGAGTCCCACTCGACGGGTCGTCGAGTCCCACTCGACGGGTCGTCGAGTCCCACTCGACGGGTCGTCGAGTCCCACTCGACGGGTCGTCGAGTCCCACTCGACGGGTCGTCGAGTCCCACTCGACGGGTCGTCGAGTCCCACTCGACGGGTCGTCGAGTCCCACTCGACGGGTCGTCGAGTCCCACTCGACGGGTCGTCGAGTCCCACTCGACGGGTCGTCGAGTCCCACTCGACGGATCGTCGAGTCCACTCGACTTGCCGGCTTCGCCAAACCTCTTTTTGCGCTGGCATTTTCCTCGCTCAAGCGCAGCCTGGCCGTCAGTGCACTCCGTGCTCAAGGGGCCTAGCGCGAATCAGTACGTTACAAATTACAAAGATGATATTTAGAGGTTGAGATACTTCTTTTAATCAAGACGATATTCGACTTCAGCTGAGAGTCTACAAGATGATATCATCTTGGATAGTGTATTACCAAGAACATATTTGGAGCTTGAGCTGCTTCTTATTATCATGATGATATTTGATTTCTGTTGAGAGTCTGCAAGATGATATTGTCTTGAAGCTTAAGGTCTTCAAGCTGATATCAATTCTTCTACAAGATGATATTTGGACTCTCCAAGACGATATGACTTAGTCAATTTCCGATCATTCTCAATTCATATTCTTTGCTTTAACCCACTTGCTAGACCTTCATTTTTTATGTTAGTCTAGATCATATGTTAATATGGTATTTTGCACAACGAGGGATTACATTGGCAAAACTAGGTTTGATGACACTAAATCTAGCCCTATGTTAGGCTTGCACTATCTAATACATGAAAACCAACATTCTAAACATATGCATCAAATACAAAGTGTACTTACCCTTGACTTGAGGACTTCTTCAAATCAGGAACATTATAGTTAAGGTTTCCAACACAATGGGGAACCGAGTTTACCCATTCGAGTTTGTTTAGTGGTCGAAGAATAGCGGGTCGCATTGGAAATGTGGGATTTAGCTCCAAATGACACCCAAATTTCAAGCATCCAACTTTTGATCAGGTTGTCCGATTTTTGCCCACAACACCTTTTCGGAACAAGCTCGGAGCCCTACGTCCAATGAAGAATAGTTTTTATCTGTTTGACTTTGTTTAGTGGTTGATGAATAGTGGGTCGCAGTGGAAATGCGAGATTTAGCTCCCAATGACACCCAAACTTCAAAGAGCCATAACTACAAACAACCATAAATTTTGATCTGATTATCTGATTTTTGCCCACAACACCTTTTCGGAATGATCTCAGATCCCTACATCCAATGGAGAACTGAGTTTATCCATTCGAGTTTGTTTAGTGGTCGATGAATAGCAGGTCGCAGTGAAAATGTTATTTTTAGCTCCAAATGACACACAAACTTCAAACAGCCATAACTTTTGATCCGGCTGCCCAATTTTTGCCCACAAGACCTTTATGGAATGAGCACTGATCCCTACATCCAATGAAGAACTGTGTTAACCTGTTCAAGTTTGTTTAGTGGTCGATGAATAGTGGGTCGCAGTGGAAATGTGGGATTTAGCTTCAAATGACACACAAACTTCAAACAGACATAACTTTTGATCCATTTGTCTGATTTTTTCCCATAACACCTTTTCAGAACAAGCTCGGAGCCCTCCATCCAATGGTGGATAGCGTTTCCCATTCAATTTTGTTTAGTGGTCGATGAACAGTGGGTCATTGTGGAAAGGCGAGATTTAGCTTCAATTGACAATCAAACATCAAACAGCCATAACTTTTAATCTGATTGTCCGATTTTTTTCCCACAACACCTTTTTAAAATAAGCTAGAAGCCCTACATCAAATTGCGAATTGGGTTTACCCATTTGAGTTTGTTTAGTGGTTGATGGACAGAGAGGCACAATGGAAATGGGGGATTTAGCTCCAAATGATACCCAAACTTCAAACAGCCATAACCTTTGATCTGGTCATCTAATTTTTCCCACAATAACTCTTCTGAACATGCTCAGAGCACTACATCTAATGGCAATCAGGGTTTACTCGTTCGAGTTCATTTAGTGGTCAATGAACAGCAGGTTGTAGTATAAATGCGAGATTCCAGTTCTCCGATGTTTGCCACAACACCTTTTCAGAACAAGCTCGGAGCCCTCCATCCAATGGCCAATCGGTACCCGTTCAAGTTCTTTTAGTGGTCGATGAACAGCTGGATGCAGTATAAATTCTAGATTTAACACCAAATGACACCCACACTTCAAACAACCATAACTTTTGATCTGAATGTCAGATTTTTTCCCATAACACCTTTTCGAAATGAGCTCGGAGCCCTGCATCCAATGGAAAATAGTGTTTACCCATTTGAGTTAGTTTAGTGGTCGATGGACAGGGGTTTGTAATTGAAATGCGGGATTTATCTTCAAATGACACCCAAACTTTAAACAACCATAACTTTTGATCTGGTTCTTCGATTTTTCCCACAACACCTTTTCGGAATGGGCTAGGAGCCCTCCATCCATTGGAGAATCGGGATTACCCGTTTGAGTTTGTTTAGTGGTTGATAGACAGAGGGTCGCAGTGTAAATGCGAGATTTAGCTCCAAATGACACACAAACTTCAAATAGCCATAACTTTTGATCAGTTTATCCGATTTTTGCCCACAACGCCTTTTCTGAATAAGCACAGTGCAATACATCCAATGGAGAATAGGTTAACCTGTTTGATTTTGTTTAGTGGTCAATGATGAGTGGGTCCTAGTGCAAATGTGGGATTTAGATCTAAATGAAACCCAAACTTCAAACAGCCATAATTTTTGATCTAGTTTTCCGACTTTACCCACAACACTTTTTAAGAACAAGCTCGGAGCCCTACATCTAATATCGAATAGGGTTTACTGGTTCAAATTTGTTTAGTGGTGGATGAATAGAGGGTCGCAGTGGAAATGTGAGATTTAACTCCAAATGACACTCAAACTTCGAACAACCATAGTTTTTGTTCTAATTATCTGATTTTTACCCACAACACCTTTTCGGAATAAGCTCGGAACCCTACGTACAATGGTGAATCGGGTTTACCCGTTTGAGTTCTTTTAGAGGTCGATGGATAGAGTGGCGCAGTGGAAATGTAGGATTTAGCTCCATATGACACCCAAACTTCAAACAACCATAATTTTGATTCGATTGTCCAATTTTTGCCCACAATATCTTTTCACAACATGCTCGGAGCACTACATCCAATGTCAAACAAGGTTTACCCATTTTAGTTTGTTTAGTAGTCAATGAACAACAGGTCGCAATGGACATGTGAGATTTAGCTCCAAATGACACCAAAATTTAAAATAGCCATAACTTGTTAGTCCAGGGGTGTCTTCACCTAGAAGGGGGGTTGGGGTGAATAGTTGATATCGTCTATTTTAGAACTTTACGAAATAGTAAATGTAAATGTAACAGCCATATATCAAACATAGCACAAACACAACAATTTATAGTGGTTCTCCAAGACAATGTGTCACTAGGTACTCCACTATTCCCTTCACCTATCTAGCAGTGTGCTAGACTCGGCAATCTCCATGAAAACTCAGATCCACAGATTTTACAACTCAGAGACAGCGTCTCCTACCTCAGGTGCCGTAAGAACCTACAACTCAAAAGTCCTATCCAACTTCCTACCTTAGAGACCAAGTCTCCTACCTTAGATCCTGCAAGATCCTACAACTCAGAAGCACTCCTGGCTTCCTATCTCAGAGACAAACATCTCCTACGCTCAAACTAGATAGATCCATACAACTCAAATCCATGCGGGAATCCTATAGCTCAGATCTCAAGGAGATCCTACTATTTAATAAGTATTATTACAAAACTTTCTATAGACTCAAGTGAATAGCTTGAAAGCTTTGTAGTCTTCTTGAAGCCTTGATGAAGATTGGCTTCGTCTGAAATCTTCTTGCAGATGTTGAGAATGAAGCATTGAGATTCCTTCTACACAGATGAAGATTCTTATTTTGGCTGAACAATCCTTGATCTGAATCAGC